>CAJNOP010001509.1:0-22579 GCA_905250075.1 Rotaria sp. Silwood1 | reverse complement strand
CCCACACCCACACCCACCCACACCCACACCCCACACCCACACCCACCCACACCCTTTATTATTCTACGCATAAGAGTAGATTATTCTATGTTTATGTGAAAGGGGTGTGTAGGTGTACAGGACGATCATCTTCTTTTATCACATCCATAGCGATAACCCACATTCACACCCTTTCTACTTATCCATCTGATTACCAAAATCACTCTTTTTTTTAAATAAATAACATTTTTCTAAGTGAATTGCTATTTTTCCTACTTTAGAAAAAAAGATAGTCATTGTTAACTGTCCAATTCGAAATCGTCAAATTAAAGACAGCGTCTATTCCCGACGGAGAAAATTCATCTTTTGCTGCTTGGCTAAGATAGAAAAATGATTTCTAAATATTGGCATACAGAATACTATTTTTCGTAGGATAGAAAAGACAGAAAAAAAAGTCAATATTCCCATCTATTCTGATATAGAAAGCTTTTTTTCTAATTTTACAATTTGAACAGCAATCCCATACTTTCAACTAGGCATGCACCGAACCCGAACGTTCGTGTTCGGGTTCGGGTTCGGGTTCGGGTTCGGTATCAGGGTTCGGGTTCGGGTTCGGTCTCGGGGTTCGCGTTCGGATTCGGGTTCGGTTTTCACTGCAGTCATTTTCAGTTAGTTAATAAGAAGAACTAGATGTAGCTCAAAAGAAAAAGGATTCCGGGGTTCACACCGAGAGGTTTTGAGATAATGGAATAACTGATCCAAAATTCGAAGATCTGGAAGAATCCTAAAATTAAACCATCTTTAGAAATACTGTATTCTGAGCCGTAACTTAACTAAAGTTATGGCTGCTTTCATGATTTCTCATGTATCTCAAGAACTGCTTTAAAAGCAATTACTCAAGTAATAGGCATGAAAGAAAGCTGAAATTTTGAGATCGTTGATTTGGCTCATATCGGTATGGAGGTTTGTGATAGTCTTAACGCTTCGCTTGGGATTCGCTATGATTTTGACTGAGTAGTTCATTAATTCGCTAATAACAAAAACTCTCCAATTACAGCAAGAAATTGTACATCTGATCATCGCTACTCCTTTTTATTTCAAATTAGAGCAGAGAGTCAAACAGAGGCTGAAATTCAACTCAAATTGACTTGCTTTTTTCATAAATATTTGTGGTTTGTTCATATCAAAGTTCTGAATAATTTTCTTGAATCTGTCAATTTGGGGGTGTGGGTGTGGGTGTGGGTGTGGGGTGCGGTGTGAGTGTGGGTGGGTGGTGTGGGTGTGGGTGTGGGTGTGGGTGGTGTGGGTGTGTGGAATATTGATGTGGGTGTGCGTGTAAGAAGAACGACTTACACACACACCCACCCACACCCACACCCACACCCACACCCACACCCACACCCACACCCACACCCATACCCACACCCACACCCACACCCACACCTATACCCACACCCACACCCACACCCTAAAAATGGCCATAGAGTACTTTTGTCTTAATAAGAACCATCTTTATTGCTTTATGTATCTTTTTCACTCATCTTCCTAGCTAAAAGATTGTTTGTTTATTATGTTTCCTGATCTATCTCATCCTATCTCATCTTCTTTGATCTCTTTAACCTGCTGATGTTGTATCTTTTTTTCTCTATTAGTTAATTTTTCTACAATAAAAATATTTCTTTTGATAAAGTTTTCTTGATGAATGACCATTTCTTTTATATGATTTCACATCATTCTTGATATTATCATTTAAATACTAATGCATGGAGAATCCTTGTCTTATACACAAAAAGTCATTTCGGATAAATTTAATACTAATCATTTGGACAAATCTTTTTTTGTTATTGATAGCTGCGATAATAAGGAATAATGATTAGCTTGTATTCCCTTTCTTCTAAATGTTAATTGATCCTCTTTAATATGAGGCAGAAAAGAATATTAGAAAGACAAAAAGATCACGAGAGACTCTTATCAGAAAACAAAATAAATGAACAATCTCTATGTTGGGAAAATGATTGAAAACGATAAATAAAAGAAAAGACGCTATCTTTATCGGCAAGAAATTGATGTGTGACCTTTTTTTTTAAATGTTTGTAGTCAACAAACGAACTTGATGCATTATTCTTTGCACCTTTTAGGAAATCGACTATGAATAAGACTTAACTTTTTCAAACTTTTATTATTTATTCGTTGAATGTTAAATGTTTATGTTTAGAACATTCTTGATATTGTATATGGTAGAGATACAATTTGATTCTCAAGAAAATTTCTTCCACATAAAATTGTAAATCAATACTAATTGTAGATGAATTAGGCAATGATTTTCAGTTTGAAGGAAGAGATACTATAAATCAAAAGAAATTCTAACCCGTAGGAAAACTGAATTTTACAAAAACTCAATTTTTTTTCAACATTCACTTATCATTCAACAAATATAGAATTCTCAGAAAATTATTCGATTAATGATCTTAAACGGTTATTGTTTAGTCATGTGTGTAAATCGTTTGATATTATCGCATTACATCAACTGAGAGAAAAAGAGAACAAGCGAAGTAAAGAAAAGAATCTCATCATATGTTTATTACCGATAATAATTTCAATCTCAATCTTTTTTAATCAATTCCATTAAAAATATTCGTCTTATGGGGACACTAACTTATCTGAAGAAAATTTCAACGATCAACAATCTTTAACTATCGAATTTGTTATTAAAATCAGTTATCAGATCTCCATCCTTCTATGATTATTTGACAAAAATTTTCATAAAATTATTTTTCTGTTAATAATATGAATTCATTGGGAAAGATCGTTTTAAAAAGAAAAAATCCATGTTGATGAAATACAAATGATATTTATTGCTCATTGTTATGAAGAAACTGGTCAAATATCATGGAAAATAATGTCAAAACGAGAAAAATTTCTTTATTTATTAAATATTTTAATGAAAATTTTAGTTTTTATTTTTTCATTATATCTATTTACGCTAACGCTTGATTTAATTACATCAGTATTTATCTTATTAAGTCGTTCAAAATTCGGACAAATATTTCGTAGTCGACTATTTTTGAAAAATTCTATTATTAGTCTAATGTTTGAAAATATTATAACAACTATTCTACAAAGTTCATCTACTGTTACATCAATTATTGTTTCAATGGTTGGTAGTGGAATTGTTGGTGATGCTCATTCAGTTATTCCAATGCGGACATTATTCTATGACATAATAATTATAAATTTACTAACTTTATATTTTCTTTTTGTTTATTATTTAGCAGCAAATATAAGTAGACCAATTGAATGTACGTGATATTTTAAACTAATTCATATAAAAATAATTGAATAGTTCAAATAAAAAAATTTTCTTTCTATCCTTTTTTTATACAGAAACATCAATAACAAATACTCTTGTTTGCATTTTGATATGCTATATTTCTTTTTATCTCTCTTGTTTTTTTTCAATGCACATGCGCATACATACATATATGTATGTATGCGTATGTGCATTAAAAAAAGAGAGATAAAAAAAAAATATAATCATGGTTGTTGATACCGAATCTTTTTTTTTATAAATTTTTGCTCGAGATTGACCATACTTATTTGTGAAAATTTCACCAAATATTCAATTGTTCAAGCTCTTTCAAATGATGTAGTTTTGATCAAATCAGCACGACAAAAACTTTTTTCAACCGGTTGATATGGAACTGTTTCTATCAGATAGCGGAACGTTTAACGTTCGAAAAGACAAGAGACAGATTGAAAGAAGGATCCGATTTATTCTTGTTGATTAATTCTTTTTTTTTGAAAATTTTTCTGAACAATAGAGATTTTGTTGACTTGCATCATCGGCATCAAAAGAAAAGATAGGCGAGCATTTGGCATGTGGTCCTTCTACACTCTAAAAAAGGTACTCTCGGAAATTCTAACGGTTTCTGACCTAAGGTCTCTGAACTCACCAAATTCTCACAAGTGCTTCTTACACTCAAGAGTCAAACACAGAATAAAATGTTTCCAAATCTTGCGAAACGTGATGATAATGACACCTTGTACTGTAATGAATGATTCAATCGCAGTTTCAACTAGCCATCGCTGATTACACTAAGAATCGATGTGTCAGTTTTCGAATCAAAAATTAAGCGAAGCCTTTGCACAAATCTAAATAGACCAATCAATTAATTGATTGATTTATATAAAACACATTATAAAACTTGATTGATGGTTAATCTAAATATAGAAAATATTTGATTTATTACGTTAAATAGAACTTATGAGAAAAACTCGATTTCAAGTTGATTGTAAACATAAGAAACAAACAATAGATTATGTTATATAGAACTGACCAGGAAATTTGATTGCTAATTGAATCTAAACATCGCAAATAAATAATAGATTATGTCAAATAGAACATACCATAAAACTTGATTTATAGTTGGATGTAAAAGACAAAAATATTTAATTAGATAAAGTATTTTCAACATATTTGCTCAACAACTATGAATAAAGAGAGAGAGAGAGAAAAAAAAATTCCGAACTCATCAACGATTGGTTAAAAGGCCAGCAAAAAGTAGCGACCATCCAATAGCAGTTGAGAAAAACCAATAGTGATAGGCTCATGTTCGACTATAAATAGAGGCTGACTACAACAGTATTCGACATTTCGTTCGGCAAACTAATCTCGCAGCAATTGACGTTATATTACTTCGTTTTTTTATTCAAGATCTTACTTACCGGTCATATTTACAATTTCTAGTAAGTAACATACATTCTTAATTCTACGTAAGTCTAGTCTTAAATAATATGCAAACCGATCCGTTGTGGACACCGAGCCTTTTTGGCACTGATTCATCAAACAATTATTTTTCTTTTATGTATGAAGACAATCAGCTACTTTTTCTACAATATCTTTATTCTTTTAGTTTTTTCTTATCTGATAATCATTTCTTAGGCGTAGCCGTGAGTCAACAGTGAATTAATGCCATATATCAAAATAAGATGAGAGCAGACATTCATTTCTGTTAACAAAACATGTAATGGTTTTTTTATTACATATATAGCGAAATCTGAGCGTGATGAGACTTATCCAAAAATTATAAAATTATAGAGAAATTCTGATTACATTGTTTATTCATACATAATATTTGGCAAGGAGAGAGTCTCACCACACCTCGTTTCACCTTATTCAAATAAATGAGAGTTTTTTCGATAATACTAAAAGAATATGTCCTATGTTTAATTGTATAAATAAAAGTTGAGGTATAATGCATTTTTCGATAAACTAGAAGAAAATTGAATAAAACGTAATTTTTTTTCTCGAGTTTCTTTAGATTCATGCCTATCTCTTATATAGCTTTTATAAGAGTATATTCTGATGCTCATATCAATCTTAATGTAAAATGTTTAGTTTTCTCTTAAATCAGATGGACTATTTTAAGAGAGTAATTTAAAAAAGCGCAATCAATTGCGCACGCAATAAATTCTCTTTATTGGATAGGATCAAATACAGATTATTTTTTCCTACCAAGAAAGAAAGAAACAAACTCGAGCGATTTTTAAATTTTCAGCTAATTTTACATTCATTATCACATTCAACTTTGATTTCAGTACATTAAAGTATGGAATATAGATTAGTTCTCAACAATCGCAGTGATGTTGAAATAACGAACAATGATATGAGCGGTAAATTCCATCAACAATTGAAATATTATAAGTATCGTCGTGTTCCATCAAAGAATGGGAAAGCAATTTTCTACCTCTTCTTTCGAAAAGAGGAAGAAACATATGCCGCTCTTCGAGCAGCACAATCAATAAAAGAAATATCACTTGTTAGATACTATCCATCTGATCATATTAATTCAGAATCTACATTTAGACCATTTCCACCACAACAGATTATTGATATCTGTCGTTATGCATTTAGAAATCGTCTTGATAATTTTTATCATGTGGTATGAAAGTAGTCTTTATATGAATGGTAAACTCTATATCTATTCACATAGGAATTTTTCAAAAAATTCATTCAACGTCTTTCTGAACAAATAATGGCTCAAAATATAAAAATACATGAGAGTATGTTTTCTTCACTTTTTATGACTGCTTCTAAATTATAGTCCTGTTTGTTTCCATGATAGTACATGAGCGAATAGCAAAGTTGAACATGTGGTGGCGGATGAATAGCCACTTTTTAGTTAAAAATGATTACTGTATACAAAAACTTTTGGATGTTTTTTTTGGTTAGGAGGGTTTTTTATGTACAATTTGTATGTATGTGTATAAATATAGCAAATATTATTTCTTGTTTTATTAAATTAATAATCATTATTGTTTGTCAATACTAACTCCTCAAGTTATTCTTCTTACTTGTGCTGTTAATTAGCCATTGTTGTTTTTTGTAAATCATTCGTTCATGTATGAATAAAATGTCATGCTCTCGTTATTGCAAATCTTTTGTCATAGCGTTGTAGTAGATACTAATTGATTTATTTTCACTTTTGGTGTCAATGGAAACGATGAAAAGGTGATGTTCTCATCGATAAACTATTTAGTTCAGTACTATTCTTCAAAAAACAACATTATTTTTAAACATTATTATTATGTGTTATTCTTTAATAGTTGCGCGTATATGTATGTTCTATTCTCTCTCTCTCTCTCTTGCAAGATTCATATTGATTGGTTGTTTTAGTCAAAAAATATAAGTGAACAACTGGATTGCATCAAATTTTTGACGCTGTGATTCATGTTGATTATAATGACCTATTGATGCTTTTTCAATTTCTCCTTGACAAGTGTGTTTCTAAAATTACCAATGATTAATAGAGAAAGTATAAGAAAAAGATATTTTCCACAAAGAAAGTAAGACCATCGGTTTTTTGTGAGAAATGAAAGTTATGCTTTGTAACCATCGACTATTAGATACTTTATCTATAATAGACTATTCATCTGTTCTTCTAGATATTGACAAACAACACACCTATATTACTCATAAAATTTAATTGTTACAATGACGACAACTATTACAATCAGCAATAATCAACAAGTATTATCATTAAAATATTTTTTTATTCATTAAGACATATCTTTAAATATAGATGAATGGATCAATATCCATTATATTACCCGTATCAACAATAATCCTTCAATTTCCTGTTGCTCATCAACAAAATAATCAATTCACTATTCCATGTGTTCATTGTGGACAATGCAATTTATTACAAACAAATGATGAGAAAGAAGAAAAGGAAGATATGATTGAAATTAAGGACGATGTAATTGAAATCAAGGATGATGTGATGCATATTGAAGAAGAAAAGGAAGATATGATTGAAATTATTGAAGATGTAATTGAAATCAAGGATGATGTGATGCATATTAAAGAAGAAAAACTTAGTTTTGGTTTTGAAATGGATGAATACATCTTGCATAAAGATCC
Source organism: Rotaria sp. Silwood1 (assembly GCA_905250075.1). Taxonomy (NCBI): domain Eukaryota; kingdom Metazoa; phylum Rotifera; class Eurotatoria; order Philodinida; family Philodinidae; genus Rotaria; species Rotaria sp. Silwood1. The sequence goes on along the minus strand of CAJNOP010001509.1, from coordinate 15,177 downwards.
AAATCTTTATATAAATATGTTTTCGCCCATTTCAATTGCAGAATCAGAAGGTGTAGAAAATAAACAATCATCTCTTCAAGAAGACAAGGACGAAAATCTTGATTTTATTTTTAAAAAATGCTGCAATGATATTTCTGAAATCGTGCAATATTTAAAAGAAGATATTATATTAAACAGTTAGACATGAAGAATATATATATATATATATATATGTATAATATACTGTAAATTCGAGCGTATTAAAAATTATTTATACTAAATAATGTATAGTTGTTAAAGAGCACTCTAACAATATCCACATACATCAATACTTCTTCTTTCTCTTCTTTTCTGTATATATGAATGTGTGTACGTATCGGTGTGTGAGTGTGCGCGTGTCTTTTCTACTCTCTTTGGTTATCCATCTACTCGTCTTGTTCGTTCAGGTTAATCTTTTTTTTTCTCTTTCTTTGTTCGCCTATGAGAATCATTGAGGTTCTCACATATATGTTTTTTTCCTAGCTCGTGATTGTAGAATTAAACGACGTCATCTCTTTTGTTAAAGATTAAAATAACGTCATTTTTGATTGTTCAATGCCAACTGGACATGACGCACGAAAGAGCACCCAAACCATCCATCTCTTCTCTCGACTTTTCTTTTCTTTTCTTTTTCTTCTTCTTCATGTTTCTCTTGTGTATATAAAGGCAAATTTTCCTAAATAAAATAACACATTTTTTGTGGGGGAAATTCAGCGTGGTAAACGAACCTTGATTGATTTGACTACACGTTACGAGGGGTCTGTAACAGTAGTGCATGAGAATGTGTTTTTAGAAAAAAATGAATGATTTGAATTAGTTACTCTTCAAAAGCAGAATATTACATAGTTTGCGGTATTACTAAATTTAGATGAGAGACCTCAAATCTATCTGACACCACGGGTACAAAAGAGAAAAGTTATGGTTCGGTAATAGAAATTTGTTATCAAAAACTTATACTTTTTTCTTAGACTGGTCATGCTAACTGTTTTTCAGGCTGCTTTTGTGTTTCTTTTTTTTCGAACATAATCTGCTGTCTATCGCCATTGAAAAAGTGTTCATATAATACGAGCTATGTTCAGTTGTTTGATAGGCTGACTTGTTTGGCTACGATTCATTCTTCGTGTAAATGAAAAGGAAAGGAAAGATGATTAACACAAAAGAAGCGGTAAAGTGAAAAAGCAAGAATGGAACGCAATATATGAAAGTGAAAGTGAAAGAGAAACAGAACGAAGGATAATAATTATTGATTAGAGAAATGAATCATTATCGATTGCTATGTGGTTATTGTAGATTTCTATAACATATACACTTAAGTTTATCCCTCAACTTATATTGAACATGTCTCAATCCTCAAGTATGCATTGTACTAGATTAATTTTCCAAAACTATATTATCTTATCTCTCTTGCACGATAGATTCAACATCAAACATGAATATTTTCTCAGAACTATCAACGATTACACATGACAATAAGGTAAGAACGCACTATCTAATTAACTAATACCTCTAACAGTGAAACGTCAGATAAATTCAACAACAGTTAAACGCGTAGCAAAAAGAGCTGCATCTGATGAACTTGAAGCTGAAGCAAAAAAGGTTATGGTTGACCATCACGTACACGAAAAACAAGCTTCAACTATTGTTCCAAAATCTTTTGATCAACCAAAATTTGTTAGTGCAATTGTGATGGCTAATAGTGCTCGTACAAACGTTCAAATAATACCTGACATATCAGATGAGGAATTACTTGCATATACAGTCGAATTCGAGAAGAAAAATCATTAATAATTATTATTATGGTTCGACAAAATACATAATGATCTATAAACAAAACTTCATTTTTCGTAGTGCGCAATTGTGCTGTTGTAGTACTTAATTTTTCATACAATCGTGTTTCTTGTATTGAACGTAGTTACATATATATTTCTAATTGTTATCGATATAACATTATTATTATTGAAATTAATTTCAGATTAGAGATGGTAACTGGTAGTAGCCGATTAACTGAGTTTGTTGCGTAAATAATGGTTAATAAATATTTCGCATTGGATATTGCCAAATGATTAGGGTACCATACTTAGTAAATTTTCCATTTACGGTCTCAAGTGTTTGGGCTATCAATCTATGAAATGAACAATTGGTGTATAGTTTATATGTCAACTTTAGAACTTTTTGCCAATTACATGGCTACGTAAAACTAACGATTGTTTTTCCTACCACCATATATACAATTCAATTGGTGTCATATGAGAAATAACAGATTTTACTGGCTTAAATGGAGTTGTCCTCATAAGGTTCATGTTCAATGTCGTAAAATTTCAGTTCTATATACTGAATCTTGTTTATTAATAAGTTTATTTTTCAATACGATCACATAATTTCATGCCAAAATAATAGTATAATTAGCTTATATGCGTTACATTCTCCAAACAAATTCATGGAACACCGAACAACTTTTATTCCAATATATATCGATGTTTAATTCGATGTCTTATTTCCAAATGTTCTATATTTAAAGTAGTAAAACGTATCGAATCAGTCACACCAAAGAGTCATATATTATAGAAACTTCTTTTTTTTGTGTCAATATTCGCTTTTTCATACATAGATTTTAAGAAAAAACTGATGTCTAAGAAAAAGAAGATTATAAAAAGGGTAATATGATATTGAGAATAATTTATGACAAAGTAATAATATATGATTGGAAAAAAGAGGTTGGATGAAAAGAGAAAAATAGATCAACGAATGTTGATGCATGTTTGACGGAGGTTATTTTTATCTAAAAGCAACAAATCTTGCATCTTAGGGACACTTTCATTATCCTTTATCTTTATCTAAGACGGTTAGCAAATATATTGGACAGAATACGATCATTAAAATATTCCAAAAACTTTGTATTTGTTTTGATATATTTCAATAAATATCATCAAACAAGATTTTTATATGTCAACAAGTACATTTATTTCTGATTTTGTTTTCTTTTATTTTCTTCCCAAATATTTAATTACACTAAACGTTATTTTTACCGAATGATTCACTTATATTAGAGAGAAAAAGCTTTTTTCTAATTTAAAGCAAATTCAGAAACGAAACATGAGTAAGAAAAGAAAAGCAAGGATATGTTATGAAAATGCCACTTGAACATTTTCATAGTTCAATAATAAAATAGAATACTTAGAAAAAAATTTCATCAAATATTTTTTAATTAGATTGAAATAATAGCTATAATCAGAAGTTTATTATTATACTTTTTGTTTGATGAAACAGAAAGATATAAAATTCAATCTGAAATTAGCTGTATGTCGAAGTTTATTAATCGTAATTCATTTTAGTTTTATTTGAAACTGCGTGCTCTATTATACAAATAAGTAAATTAAATAAAATTCTAATAAACTTTTCAGGATCTTTGCCAAGTACTGTGGGTATATGGATATAAATTATTCGTTTTGGATTTAATTGCACCAGAGAACACTTTTGTAAAATAAAAAAGTGCTATTTATTTTTTTTCGATTATTTTTCAAAAGAGAAAAATATAATGAGAGACCGACATCTATACACAAGGTCGAAAAGTATACTCTTAAAAAAATGAAATAAAGATAAAATTAATTGTTTTTTTTTATATGGAAACCTCTGTGTCACAAGCAATTTCAACAATTATTCACAATTTCAATATGAACTGACTTTCATACCTGAGATTATTCATTTTACTTGATTTTGAGACAGGTCAATCAAAATTAGTTGTTATCAAAATAATGAATTAAAATAAAGAGACAGGAATGTCTTTTGTGGTGATATTGTTTTTCTGCATAAATGAAAGTCGATCGATTTGTCTATATTTTGCATAAGATCCGAGTGCATGAATTATGAAAATATTGAAAATATGATTTCCTAACTACTTTATATATACTCTATAGTGCGATCATTCATCAAAGAAACCCATTATATTTTAAAAACGAATTTATTTTATCATAAAAATTAGTCTTGATTGTTTTCTATTGAAAGATATTGTTTTCTTTTGCTATAATTGTTTTGAAAACAACTATAATCAGCCATAAATATTAATAATTAAAAACTTTGGAAATAATTTAGAAGAAAAAATCATAGAATTTTAAATTTCACATTTGTTTATTAGAAACTTAAAATATTCTTGTAGCTTAATCAATTTATTAAATGTTATACTTTAGATTATATGGTCTGGTGGAAAAAAAATCACATAATTTTATTTCATTTTACATTTATATATCACTCTGTAGGAGAATTCAATTATTCTACAGTGCACAAGTTTATCAATGTATAGTTTTATAATTTGTGTAACATTTTAATGGAATTATAATTTTTATCAGTTAGAATTATAACGGATAATAAGTGGGTAGATAACTGCAAGACGGTTATTGTAAATTAGTTAGCCATTGTAAAATAGTTTATACTTTGCAAAAAAAACACCCCTAATGAATATATAGCAATCACTATCTACTCTGAAACTACCAGAAGGTATAATGAGGTACTCAAGCTCGCATAAAAGTCATACCAAATATCTTCAGGATATAACGTAAAATAAAACAACCATATTAAGAAAATCTCTTTTCCTTATCTTCTATTCATATAATGTCAGACGTTAATACCAGTCTACTTTTTATTTTCAAATAATTTTTAAAAATATTCATTTTTGATATCTGAATTGGTCTCTGTTAGAAATATATTTCATAAACAAATTTAGAAAATAAAAAAAATCGATTAAATTTTAATTGATTGTTATATTAACGAATTTTATCAACCTTTTATTAAATAAATCAGCTATAAAAAATTCTCGAACATAAACTACAACAAATTTTTGAATAATTTTTGTTTATTACCGAAGAAGAGGATGAGTACTTTGATTAAGATCTCGCAATTATTTTCAAATATAGGCGAATATTTGAATAATTGAAAAATATTGGTTTCATTCAGTAAAGTATAAGCTCTTTTTGCGTTACAAATCTGCCTTAAGAATACTTTGAAATAGTTTAAGCTCTCTATTGTTGTAGAGAATTTAACTTTGTGCAGTCATGAGTTATAATGAGATAAAACTCGAAAAGTGAAAAGCTATTAGGAAACATTTCAAAATGTTTGCCGATCGGCCGGCCGCTCTGCCGTTCTCGTGCCGCGGCGTAACGGCACAACACATTTTTTTAAATTACATTTTGATAGATTAATTGTTTCCTTTGATGTATATATACATATACATCATGTGTGTTTTTCTATTTCTATTCAATATTTTTTAGCTCTTGACTATTCATTTTCTCCAAAAATAATGTATTTTTTTTAATTCGTGATAAGAGTTTCGTTCAACTTGATCACATCGTAAACATGACAAGGATATTTGTCTTATTCCTTCTTCATACCTTTTTGTTTTCTTTTTTTTGAATATCAACTATCTGTAGCTTCGCATAACGAAAATTCTTTAAAAAGTACTTCAAAAATTTGATGAAACATATTATAAATGAATTAAGTTTATAGAGAATAGCTAGTATCTGTTTGACTATGTATTTAAACTGTAGTTCATGAAAAATAGTAAAATAAAACAGTATCCATTCATCTATCTTTTCTCTCTTTTTCAGTCGTTTTGCTGGCAGTCTGCTAGCAAAGCAACTGAAAGGAAGGGAAAGATAAATGAAAATTGACACCTTTGACAACAAATACGCTAGTTTATGTTATTATTTTCTTATTCAAACTCAGATTCATGATTGTCTTCAACAATTTCTGGAGTTTCTTCGCGTACATTTTTTTCTTTATACCTTATTAAAGTTAAAGAAATAGCCACAAAGCGTATGATTTTATGAAATGAAGATGAATTACAATTATTTTTTTCTCCTTTTGAAAATAGCGTCTTTTTAAAATCTAGATAAACTTATTCGTTTCATTGTTGGAATTATCATATTGTATTTCCATGTGATGAGAATTAAGGAACAATACATGTCTGAATATTTCTTGTTACATATTTCTCTTAATTGGCTTATCTTGCGTATGCGTATATAACAATTCATCGATATTATGTGTTCTGTTAAAGAAATAATCAGTCATTTTTTTGCTATACAAACATGGATACTGTTTTATTTTACTATTTTTCATGAACTAGAGTTTAAATACATAGTCAAACTGATACTAGCTATTCTCTATAAACTTAATTCATTTATAATATGTTTCATCAAATTTTTGAAGTACTTTTTAAAGAATTTTCGTTATGCGAAGCTATAGATAGTTGATATTCAAAAAAAAGAAAGCAAAAAGGTATGAAGAAGGAATAAGACAAATATCCTTATCATGTTTACGATGTGATCAAGTTGAACGAAAGTCTTATCACGAATTAAAAAAAATACATTATTTTTGGAGAAAATGAATAGTCAAGAGCTAAAAAATATTGTTCTCGAATTTCAGCAATAGATTTTGATTCTATAAAAAAAATGTAAAACAAGAAGTGTATTGAGCTTTTTGTACAATAAGATTTGCCCCTACATATTGATGCGTAAAAAATTCATAGCTCAGTTTCAAATAATTTGAATAAAAGAAAAAAAGAATTGCATGAATATTTCTGTACATAGACGTCAACTTTGTTCCTCCAGAGATCTGCTTTCAATAAATGAAACATAAGCCAAAAACAACTGAACATATATTTAGAACGAGCATGAAATGTCTATTTCTAGTAGATTACTCTTGATTATCTTTACTAATCTATCAATGTTTGAGAATTAAACAAACGAATTGTGTGAAGATTTTTTACATCTATGTTATTAAAGTTTATCATATTCATGATTTTAAAGACTAGGATTCATTCAAACAGCTCGTCAATTTTTTTGGAATGCCTTAACAGAAAAAGAAAACAAGAAAAATTCTTCCATGGGACTTATTGCAGATTTATCATTTGAACCTCTAATTTTTATTAATTTCTATCAATTCAATGTTTAAATGACCATCAAATGAGGTTCTAAAGAAATTATTGATATGAGACATTTGTAATATTTTTTATCTCTATATGTCGAGAATAAGAAGGGTTTTCAGAATTGAATATTTTATTTAGCGCATTCACGCCTCAGTCTCAAGACAACTATCGTATGTTTATGTTTAACTTTAACATCTTTGAAAAATGTATGATGTTCAACAGAAAGAATTTTATCTGTCTTCACCCTTGATATGCTTGTTTTAGTCAGATCTGTTGTCGAAATAGAATGTTGTATTTATTTCGTTCTGTTTTAACCGTCACTCGTTATGAACATTAACAGAAATGAAAAAATTTATTCAACCAGGTGAATTTTGCTCTTGAAAAGAAAAATTATTTTCTGCATCGTCTCAAAGCGAATTAAATACATCAAGAAAGAAAAAAAAATGGGATAATTTGACCCGATGGCTCTCAGCTTGATAATGCTAACCATTGTTTCAATATTTGAATATTATGATCTTTCGCATCAAATTCTATTGAAAACGAAAATTAGAAGTTACAAAAAAAAATCTAGAATTTAATTTTTTATTCCAGGGAACAGACCTCTTGATGTCTCTTATAGTTTAGAATTCTCAACGGAGTTCTATTGAAACCACTTTGGACGGGGAAGGGGGGGGGGGGGGAAATCATCAAACGAAATAAGCACACGATCAGTAATCAGTGTATAATGAAGTCCAATATGATTTAAAATGATATCAGTGAGGCATAAAAAATAGAGAACTATTCAAAGAAAATTAATAATTTATATCTAAAACAAAAGTCTTTTTTATATCAGAAATTTTCAAATAGACAATTACATTAATGTAGTACAAAAGCTTTCTTTTGATAGCACTGATAGTAATAAGATGCAAATGTCTCTCAATGAAGCTTAAAAGCTTGAAAACAAGTCATCTTATCCCTTTATGCTGCAGACACAACTAATAGAACTTTTTACTTTATTATTCATGAAATTGTGAATACAACTCATGTTGAAGGATCTTATAATTTTCTTTAAGAATATTGTCATACTTTATGTTTATTCTCTTTAAAATACTTTTCTAACTATTCTTATGTGTTTGATAAAAGAGAGAGTGTGGGTGTGGGTTGAAGAAGAGTACAACATCCACACCCACACCCCAATAGTCAGATAGAGAAAAAATCATTCTCAGTTGATATGTTACAACTAAAAACAAAAATTTTCTTGTTTCTTATGAATCAATCTTTCGATTTCTCTTACATATGAATATCTCATCTCGATTTCATTCAATCTTAGAAAATCTTTCTTTTAAATATATAAAAAGAGTTTGTTTTCCTTCTCATTTAAATCGCGATTCAATAAAGCGCAAAAGTCAGACCATTTATACGTTCCTTAAAAACCGCTCAAAACTGCGGTTCGTAAATTCCACAGTAACAAGAGGAGCAATCATGCTTAGACTTACAAAAATTTAGTTCAAATCGCGGTTTTTACGAACCGGGATTTTCTCCAGTTTCTAAGAAACGTATAAATGGTCTGACTTTTGCGGTTTATTATGACGTGGTTTTTACTCGAAAATTTTTTTCCTGGCAATGATAATGACAAGACGAAACAAAATGAAATAGCTTATCAGCGCAGCTCCAAACGAGCTGAAATGTGGAACTCACGTATATCTTTCAAGTTTACTATTCTAATGTCTTATTTTGAAACTGGAAAGCAGTTTTTTGAGTATTTATGAAGTCCGAGATGTATTATATAGAATATAAAGTTTTCTGTGTGGTTGCTGGGGTCTATAATTGTGACTTGTCTGTAATGGGGGGGGGGGGGGGGGGGGGTGTTTATTTCTTCCTTTTTTTTGTTGGGTGTTTTTTTAGGGGGGGGGGGGGGGGGGGGGGGGGGTGGGGGGGGGAGCCGCGAAATCTCAACGTAAAACGTACACTCACTATTTTCTTCGAAAAAGAACGTGAGTTCCACAAAAGTCTTTTAATGAGGAGATTGGGACAATGATTAGAAATCGCTCGGATATGCATCACTGGTTTCGACTGACTTCGGAAGAATTTCATTGAATTTACTTATATTGGTTTTCGACTAAATTCAAATATAAGATGATCTGTAATTGATATATTGAAAAATAGAACAATGATTTCATATCGATTCGTTTTTATTGTCGATTCTGCAATGATCTTTCTCAATTGTATGATCAATTCAATTTTACTTTTGACCCACATTAATTTTCTTATTCGTTTCTAATAGAAATTCAATGGATGAAATAAGATTATTCACTAAATAGAGACGAAACTTACTCGATCAAACCTATGACTGATCAGCGAATCGATATTCAAGATAGATCCATTGAAATGATTCCATATTGTTCAATGAATATTTCTAAGTACCATCAATTTATTTTCATTGATTAGAACGTTTTCTGATAGTTGGTCAACGAATAATTATTTCTTGATTAAAATTCACTTTTATCTTTCCTTTTTGTTTCTCATCATAACAAGAAATTATCTCGAATAGAACTTGATCGATCTAAGAAGATCGATACGAATTCCATGAGATTTGTCAATAGAACTTTTCACTCAAAACCAATTGGAAGATGTCAATGGTATAAATCGAAAACATACTCATCAATTATTTTTTATCGAAAAAAAAACAATCGATGTAGGTGAAGACTATTTTTTAATAGAATTATTGATTGCATCAAAGAGAGAAATAGTTTCCAAACATTTCTAGAGGATATATATTGATGTTCTAGAAGAGATATTTAAAGAAATGAAATATGAAATCTGCTTTGCTTACAAAATAAAGTTGAATGTTGGTCAAAGCTCTGATCTTTCTTATCATTTGAATTCTCATTATCAATTGATTCTTACTGAAAGAATAGGCAGAAATCTTCGAATTTCAAAGAAATTTTTTTTTCTATATGAATATTCCAAAAAAAACTGTTGATATTTATGATATCATCGTAGATCTATTGATTGTTTTTCTTCATCTCTTCACAGTTATTGAAAAATAAAAAAAAATAGATTTCTGAAAGACAAATGAGAGAAAATAAGGAAGCAGAAATAGTCGATTTTTGATCAAAGAAAGTTTTATATATCTTCACCATTACGAAAAAAACATTTTCAACCTCATTGTTTTATTCTTAAACGAAAGTTTCATCTTGATTGATTAGATATTCTTATCAAATGAATAACTATCAAAGAAAAGTTATCTTCTTCTCATGAGGAAACGTTTTCAACTGCCTAATTACTTTTGGATTTGGACTATGTGCATAAGATAGACCTTGATGAGGTATAAAAAACTCCAAATGCATAGATGTCCTTAGACCTTCTGTTCAGAGTTATAATCATTTTACTGGGATTTTAGCTTATAGCATTGTATATACCAAAAAAGCGAATGGCAATATTTCGATCTGAGTTTTTACTCACAGACAGATCTATTTGTGAACAGGATGCCGTGAAAATTTCAGTTCAAGAGAATGTTTCCTTCCCGAAATATAAAAGTTCAAAAGATCATCCATATCTAACGAAGAGTGCTAAAATTTTCCGTTTGGTAAAATATTACCTAAAAAGAGTGTTGAAATAAATAGGGCGAGAAATTTGCACCCACTCATATGGTGACAGATGTCTACATGGTACTATCAGAAGCCATGTATAAGCTGAGTCTAGTTAAAATATCTCTGCAATATTTTCTTGTTGAAGTTCTATGGCAAAAAGTAAAGGAATAATGACGAAGTATACCCGAATTTACATAAAAAGACGACTTTCTAGGGAATTAGTAACAATAGGTATATCGTGTTTCACATTTTAATCTCGCAGGGATTGCGCTAGCAGCTTTTTTTTTGACTATTAGATGTGAGTAAAAACTCAGATCAAAATATTGCCATTCAAGTTTTTGGTATATACATCATGCCATAGGCTAAAACAACAGTAAAATGACTATAACTCTGAACAGAAGGTCTAAGGGCATCTATGCATTTGGAGTTTTTCATATCTCATCAAGGTCTATCTTATACACAGATGTCCAAATCAAAAAGTGATTAGACAGTTGGAAACGTTCTCTTGTGAGAAGATAATCTCATTTGATCGGATTTATGAAGAAATATATTTCGTTTGAATTTGTCGTAATGATCTTATCTGGAAGATACTGTTCGAACTTGTATTATTGTCTCTTGAAGTCTATGAACATAGAGTTTTGTATGATTATAGTTATTTAATACACAAGGTTGTGTGTAGAAGGACGAAAAAAATCGTATTTAAAATCTTCTCTTCATTGCTACTTCAAAGAGATATGTCAGTTAATATACAACATCATATTAACCATGTATGCCAGAATTGAATGAAATAATGGTATTAAAGAGAGTATCAAAGTTCTTAATGTTCGGTCATCCTCTTAAATTAGAATAGATAAGACGATCATAGTTTAATAATTCTCAATAAATAATTATTAAAATTTGATTCGCTAAGAAATATACAATTACAGTGGAATATTACTTTATGATATCTATTTTATCATCGGGAATGTTATTCGGTATAATAAACAGATTCTTAGTTCTATCATAAATATCTTCATTTTTCGCTTAGTCAACCTAGAAACGTATATTAGCGATTAATTTTCATATTTATTCAAAAACAAACTATATTCAAAATCGAGATATCTATTTAACAAATCAATTCTAACATCATAAATACAATTTTCGATGAATAACTTTTAGAGTATAATCATGAAGAAGTTTTTTGATTTAATTAAAGTTTTCGATATTGTCATCAGATCATTACATTGCTTTGAAATACACAATGAGGATAAATAACGAGTATTATTGTTAGATTTTGATAATAAAAATGGAACTATTGGTTGCAAATCTTGTTTACATAAATTAATCGTAAGATATTCCATTCGAAGAAAAATAGTAGTAAGTAATTGGATTTTTTCTAACGTAATTTCTTTACTAATTGTTACTTTTGTTATAGTATTCATATTAGATACCAATTTCGATAATTCATTTTGTTGAATTGAAACAGAATCAGTTCGATAAAGTAATATAGAATCAAGTTTTAATACATGAACATTAGGTGTAAATTGTAAAAGTTTTATTAATTGTTCAAAAGAAAAACGATGACATTCAATAGTTAATTTAGTTAATTGTTTCAATGGAAGAGAACGATTTAAATCAATGGCAATTGAATCACAACATACTTCAAATGTTTCACAAAATGTAAGTATAGTAGCATTTGGAAAATGATCAATGGATTCTTTTATCATATTTTTACCATGAATACAAATATGATGAATTGGATCTTCATTAATACCAAAACGAGATGACCAGATATTTTCGACTAGTTCATCATACAATACATAATCTTTTCTTCCGAAAAGAAATAGATGATAAATATAGTGTAATACATAATTTCTTCTTCTTTTTACCTATATGGATTTCTTGAATAGAAGATAGCAGCATTCGACCATATTATTTGATGATAATGATGATCAAAGAACCATTGATGTTCTATCCAAAATTTTGAATTAAATTTATTGATAAGAGTTTCAAATGTTTGACGTTCATCGTTGGAATTCAGTACACGATATGAAAGTTGAAAAATCAAAGACACGTAGATTTAACATATGAGTTGAAATTAATTGTTCCCATCGATCAGCATTTAAATATTGTGTACTATTACCATAAAATCCAATATACTGTATTGCAATAGTTAAAATTTGAATTTGACGAAAATAAATTATTACTAAGATTTCAAAATCATCAAAATTAATATTATGTAATTTAAGAGAAACATTTGTTAAATAATTTAAGCTTATCGAACCTCTTTCGGTTCGGTTGAATTTAGGTTCCTTTAGATTACCAATCGATAAATGACGTAGTTGTGGAACATAAGATAATAAAATAGGAAGTTGATCAATTGAAATCTCATGATTAATGATAAGATGTTCGATAGTACTAAATTCATTTGTAGCAACAGGTGATGATTTTGAACATTGTAATAATTCAATTAATATCTGACAATATTTCAGTATAGGTAAATGAGATATTTTATAATAAATATTCTTATGATTTTTAATAGTAATAATCGATATGATAATCAATGAAGATAAAACAGGTGAAGAAGATAAATGATTTACAATTTGTTCAATTTAATTCGATTCAATATTATTTAAAATAAGTATTTTAAGTTGAATTAAATTTTTCATTATTGGTAGTAGTAATAAATATAGATTAATAAATGGATTTGATAATCGAAATAATTCAATTCGATAAGCATAAGATTTAATAATATGTGTTAAATAATGTTGTAATTTAGAATTTGATATGAATGAAATATTGATTTTAATTGGAAGATTTGAATTAAGAAAAAGATTTTGAAATCGTTGATTAAGATCGTAAAAAGCTTGAAATACATAATGATAATTGAGAAATTCAAATATTTCATAAATAAGTTCATTTGAAACATTTTCAAGAGTAGTAATATTTTCTTTTATTAAACTGAAAAAGAGAAGAGAGAGAGAAAGAGATTTGATATAACAAAGAAATAGCTTTGTAATAGACAAACCAGTTTGTTTCGTTTACCGTTATTAAAAAATAAAAGATGTTTCCATTAAAAGAACAACCAGATATCATTTTTTATCGTCAATATTTTTCCTTTTGTTATCATTATTATCATGAATAATAATATTATTTTGTCGTCTTTTGATTTGTTTCATAAAAGAATCAGACAGTTCATAAAATCTATAATGATGAATTAGCTTATTGATGTATAAGTTTTGAAAAAACCTGCACGAGTGCTTTGCATAAAACATCATTTTTTCCAACATGGATGTACAGAATATACAAGAAAGAAAAGATAGAGAAAAATACTTGTTTGAAATGATCACAGAAAGCAAAGAAATTCATATGATATGAATCATTTTGCAAGAACGTTATCGAAATGAATCATGTTTTTTCATCATTGACTTTTGCTTTTCTCAGTTTATATTCATTTAACGCAAATTAATGGATTTAGTTTTATGTTACTGTCAGGTTATAACTACATAAGTTTTCTGGATTCTCTGCAGTATCTATTCGATGAATATAAATTTATCTTTATGTACATTTTTATCAAACACAAAATTCTCTAATTTGACTCATATGGTCAGGTCATTCACATAGGGTATTCGTGTGGGTGCGGTTTAACTGAAGACATCCCCAACACCCACCCCCACACTCACCTCCTATATATGAAAGGAACGAAAAAGAAAGATGGAGGCGGAAGAAAAATAGAGCAAAGCGGACTAACTACGGATATATATGTTAATTGAATCATTTGATAACAATCATTTGTTTTCAAACATTTTTAGATATATTTGCTATTCAATCTTTGATAACGATTAAATATTGATTGACAGGTGATGCGACAAACTGCAGTTGTTCATCTTAATCAAGTTGTCGGATGCCGTCTATTAACGTTCCTTGATGGGATAGATGTGACGAATTTTATCGAAGCAGTGAACAGTAGCAAACAATTCTGGTCAATTGCAAAAACATTAGATCATCATTTTATTGAATTGATCAAAGTGTTCTGTGGTCATCAAAGAATTTTACTACCACATGCACTATTTGGAAGTATCACGGATGAATGTGAAGTCGATGATGAACGACACATTATTGTCTCAAAGCGCTATTCTGATGTCATGGAGCCGTCTGAACGTTTATATATTCATCCGTGCTTTAGTATTCAGGGATTTTCGAAGTTGTGTCAAGCCTATAAGACTCCTCTTTTCCAATGCTATTGCCGCCTCTTACCGTTGAACACTGTTTGTTACAAAGCAGATTTTGGACTTCTTGATTACGAGTGGTATGGTCATACGATTGGATCGAAACGCATGTTAAATGACCATGAAAAAAATTTATTCAAAGGTAATAACTATAGGGAATTAAAAAATAATATCTAAAAGGCCATGCATACGATTAATTCTAGTTAACACGTATTTTAAGATGAATAAAAATAGAAATTATGGTTCGAATATGACATTTGTGCGTACAATGGAAGAGTTTAAACAGAATTTGGCCACTCATTTTTCATCAGATGCATGGTTAGGAGCAATCGACTTCTCAAAATGGGCAGTAGTTGGAGGATGTGTTCTGAATGCACTATGCCAATCACCGTTTCCGGATACCAAACAACAAGATGTCAACTTGATGTACTATGTGAATGATATATTGGATTTTAAGAAATCA
>CAJNOP010001508.1:0-29676 GCA_905250075.1 Rotaria sp. Silwood1 | reverse complement strand
GCTGAATAAGATGAGAATATCAAATCAAAAAAGTCAATTTTGACGAGTGCTTCGATATCTAGCACGATGCTCGATGGGCTTATGGACGCTCTCTTAAGCATCTGATACAAGAAGCCAATGCGCGTGTAATATCAATTGAACGATTTTTAACGGTGTTCTTTTTTTGAACTTATTAAAGGCACCCAGTTCAGAGTCATTATAGCGATAGGCGGTGAGACCCTTAACGGATTGCTTATCGTAATCAGTGTCAAGCAATACTTCTTTAAGAGCCACTACACGTCATCCTCGATCCAACTTGCTCAAACGAATTTCCAGATATACAAGTTCAATTATATATCTAAAACGCGCTTCATCTACTAAGATTTCAGCCACAAAACATGTCTCTCTAGCTCGAACCGTTACTGAAATATGCAGTTTTTAACATTACGAGTCATTTCCTACAATGTGTCATTCTGACTCAGTAGTTTGTAGTAATGAGCATATCGTTTTCAATTGGCTTGACTTAAGACCATGAAAATTCCAGCACAGCTACATCTTCCGTTAGGCTGCAAAAACAAAACAAGTTGGTCTCTGTAAGTAGTGTTTTGTCGAGTTGTAGATGTCGCTATATGAACAACAATCTTTCATTTGTCTACACTCACTTTTGCACCCACATCTATGCTATGCTTTGAAAACCAAAGTTTGTTTTTTTGTGGTTGCACACTTGTAGTAGTTACTCTGAAAGTCTAGACTCTATCGAGTGGGTTACGCATAACTTATAGAATGATGATGTGGTACAAATAGAGACATCTATAACTGGACAAAAGCTACTTATAGAGTTCGAACTTGTTTTGTTTTGCAGTCAAACGGAAAATGTAACTGTACTGAAATTTTCATGGTCTGAAGTCGACCCAATCATAAACCACATGCTCATTACTACAAACTATTGCATTAAAATTCTAGTGTTAGAAAATGAATACATCAGTAATGACTCGAGGTAGAAAGTTGCGGTTTGTGGCAAAAGATTCAGTAGATGAAGCACTTTTAGATGTGTAATTGAACTTGCATTTCTGGAAGTTTGTTTGAGCAGCTGCTGTGGCATTTAGTCGTGACTAATGCGTGATAGCTGTTAAGGAGTTGCGTGTACATGGCTGAGTGATCGAGTTCGTCTAGATTTCGATTAGATACCACATTTGCCGATAGAACATTGATCGAGATTGAGTTGTGGCCACATTTCCATGCAATCTATTTGAAAAAATCACAAACAGGACCGATCTTTTCCAAAATGTCCCTTTTTTCCGACCAGTTCTTCGAGTCTCGCTGATAATGTGTGCCGTTTTCACGATAGACCGAAATCGATTTGAGTTTCGATATAACATGCAATCTGTGCTGGTCGAGTGTTTCAGACACGATCATCAATGCCTTCTCGTCCTTGATTTCAGTGAGATAATCAAAGCAATAATCAGCATCAGTGAAGATGATAATGTTAATGATAATACATCGTAATTGCACAATGGAATGACGAAAATCGTGGTTCTATTCATCGGTATTTGTATCTAGTCATGAAGAATGTTTCATAAGTATGCATCCTGTTTTATTTTTCTCTTATCTTTGCCTAACTCGAATGTGGAAAGGCATCGGGTATATGTATTCGAAGAGAGCGAGCTAAATTACCTTTCCACAGTGTTTGCACGCAATTTGCACCAAATGTAAGAAAGTACCGTGTTGATAAAAAAAAGAGTTGAGCAAAGATATTTTTGTTTCCTCTATAGAAAGTACTACTCTCTCATTATTTTTGTGAATCTCTCTCGTATTTCTTAATGCTTCTACCTGAAGTTTTTTCAAAAGATAGTCTGTGAAAACCTCTACACAATTCCATAAAAACAATTCTTAAAAAAGATAACTCAGAAACTATATCTGATCAACATAAGTGCATTCCAAAAAAGTTCACTTTTATCGACATCTTTTTTAACGTAACAGACTATTTCACTTCTTCGGACTAAAGAGATTTCATGTCATTGTAAACCATCCTTTTTAAAGAGCTGATTTATTGAATTTCGTAGAGATTTTCACAGATTATCTGCGACAAAAAACTAAGGTCAAAGCATCAAGTAATAGGAGAGATATTCACAAAATGCCGAGAGGGTAGTACTTTATATAGAAGAAATAAAAAAATGTCTTTGGTAAAGTCTTTTTCATTTGTTTATCAGCATGATATTTTGACATATTTAAAGATTTTTTCTCTTCGTAGTAATGAGTTTTTTTTAATTTATTTAATATTCTTAACGTTTCAGACAATAACATCGTCCTTTAGCAGAAGACAATGTACGAAACAGAACATTTTTCTTTTATGCATCTATATACTTCGATGATTCATTTCGTTCTTTTTCTTTTCTATAACAGTGGTACGGGCAAGAACTCACTGGCCTGGTATGATAAAGGTGAATTTTTCGTCGTCCGTATCACTATTACAGAAAAAAAGAACAGAATGAATCACCGAAATATATAGATGCATAAAAGAAAAATTTTCTGTTTCATACATTGTCTTCTGATAAAGGACGATGTTATTGTCTGAAACGTTAAGAATATTAAAGAAATTAAAGAAATTAATTACTAGGAAGAAAATCAATCTTTAAATATGTCATTAACAACCTTCCTCAATTGTAAGCAAGATGGTAATTATTTATATCTGCTGCAAATTGAGTGCAATCATTGTCGAAAGGTAGCTTAGATCTCGCACTTCAATTACATGTGCGCAATGCCTTTCCACCTTCGAATAAGGCAAACATTAAAAAAATAAAAAGCAGGAGGGAGAGTTGATACTTATCAAACTCCCTTTATAAGAATATAATTTTGAGCGATAAGTCGTTTCCTCTTGATGTTATAAGTTCCTGTGACGAAATCAGAAAACGATGTTGTATTCTCCACTTTAAAAGAACTGGGCGTTGTCGCACTCATTTCATCATCAAGAAAAGCGTTAACTTAACTGTTGTTATTTTGTTCATATTATGTGGGCAGTAAGTAGTAGGTTATGGAATACAAACGTTGTGTTGAGTATCATTTTGTTTTTTACATCTACCATCACTTCTTCACCTTCAGTGTTTACATATATGAAGGAAGTCATGCGTTACGACAGAATGAAAAAAATTAAAATAAAACACTTTCTATACGTAAAAGCACACAAAACAAACGACCATGGTTGTATGTTCGATCTTTGCGCAAAAACCTATACGAATGACTGTAACAACAGTCAGAGACAATACATCGATTATAAGTCAATACATGGATGAAGTGTATAGGTGCTGTACTGTTTGGCTTCGAAAAATTACAAAAATATTAAAATTATTCAAATTATCGTTTAATTTTATCACTAGAAAGAGCATCATAAATTACAGAGAGCCCTACTGTTTTTATTTTGCCAAACTTTGAATAATCGAAGTGTGCCTGATTATTTCTAACATAAATGTTCGGTATCCAAATTAGTTATATCTTCCACTACAAGAGTTGATCAAACTTATATAAAGTTTAATTCACCTTGACCGATCTTTCGTAAGATTCAGTTTCTAAAGTGTGCTCTTCCGAAAACGAATAAGGATGTGGATGTGGGTGTGCGACTATGAATGTATGGATGTAGATAATTTCTTCATCCACACCTACAAATCACCCACATCCTGATGCGACATGTCGGTACAAATATAGCATTTCTTGATCTATTTATCAAAGATCAGAATGGGATTCTAACAACGTCAGTGTACCATAAAGAAGCAGCTGAGCCCTATATCATATCATTGAAACTGATCGTCCTCAACATGTTTTTATGAATATTCTTGATGTTGTTCTTCTAAGAGCATCACACTATTTATGCACATTATTAACTTTTGACGAAGAATAACATTCTCCAAAACATGTCACTCTATCATGAATCAATTTTCCTCTCTTTCCTTCTTATTTTAATTCTTTATTTTTGAATAGTCATCTACTAAGTTATATACATCGCTGGTTTCATAAATTTTTGTCAAAACAGCTATCAATACAATCAAATTTGCCATCAATTGACAATGAAAGTGACTTTCTTATTATACATCGTTGTTGATTGAACAAGTCCACAATTACTGAACATAAGATAGCCTCAGTAATTGCAGAACATGCTCATCTAAACACGAACAATCAAATGTTTAATAAATTTAATTCATATCGAGTAAATAATGAACCGAAACCGATGAGAAATATCATTATTCATGATACATATGAAGCAGGATTCCAAGTTGTAAAGAGAGATATACACCAAATATAGAACTACATGTACATCTTCAATACAACACTGATCTCAAACACAAAACTCATTGTCGGGAATGGGAACACTCTGAACATGACAGAAGAACTAGCGCATAGACATTCAAATAATAGGGCACCAGTTGTTGCTGAATAGAATGATCGTCAAAAAGTACTATGTTATTGTTTGTTGCGACAACACTAAGATAAAAAATTTCCATTTTATAATCATGCATTTTTTTCTCTTGCAATTATTTGAATAGATACTTGATAGAATATAAAAACTTCATCTTAAGTGGAACTTTCCGAAACAATAGGACTGAACAGAATGATGATTTACAACTTCCTGTCTATGGTACTTAGATTCGCTCATACTAGCCATGGAAGCCAATGTCACACCGACATCATGTATAACCAAGCTACGCCATAAAGCATTCATTTTGTGTTGAAAATATGAAAAATTTTCATGAGACTGGCCAAACTTCTTTAACCATGAGCATTGAAGATCAGCAACTCAGAACGAGTACAAAAAGATGCGGGAATTCATCAAAATTAGACTATCCACAATAAGCGCACCAGTCAATGTGCAAACTACTTAAAAGTGCGTCGCCAAAAGAATTATGGGAACTAAAATATCACGTTCCAACTGCTATGGTCAGTTGCAATGAGCCAGATTATATAAAAGAATATCGATATGCCATACAAACGATTTCCCTTCTCCTAGCATGCCGCTCAGCAACACGATGACAGTCAATTATAATTTACTCTACACCTAAAAAGAACCATAAAAGCTTTTGGTAGATTATCCATCGTCTCTACACTCGTAATATCACTCGAAAAGATACATGTTCTCTAATCGTCTAATGAGATTGTAGAGCAAGATCGAAGGGCACCATGGCATGTGTGACATACCCACACCGCACACCTGCCGAGATTCTTTGCCAAATACAAACGCATTGTGGTAATGTTACTTGATATTTCTTGTCTCTATGTAAACTTAATTGATTCTCAACACACATCCACACAAAAAATAACGTTAGAAGAAATATTGGTAGCTCTAAGTAGAAGTTAGAAATAGTCAAACGATGAAAAAAGAACTCAAGACAGCAGTTGCAATATTAACAGGTCTATAGAAAAGTTTTTAAATTGTCAGCACCTTCGTTGGTGACGACGAAATCCAACTTTCCATCATTGTCTAAATCACCAATGGAAATCGCGAAAGGAACAGATCCATAACCAGTTGAAAACTGGACACTTGCGAAGGGGTCATTCCCATATCCGAGCAACACACCTATGTTGTTTGTGCCATAATTGGCGACTATAATGTCTAGCAAGGTGTCGTTGTTGAAATCGCCAACAGCAACTGCATTCAGTTGAGCGTTATAACCAGTCGTAAACGTTTTTTAGTTTGAAAAAAAAACCATTATTCTGTCCAAGAAATACCCCAACATTGCCATTATTATGATTTGCGATGTCTGGGCGAATCATCCTCAGAAAAACTTGAATCAGGCACTAACTTCACTTTCATTATAATACCTAGTAGTTCCTTGAGTTAAAGATAATTACTTTCCATTAAGACATTTCAAAGTTATGTAGTGGCATCTATGTTTGCGAAATCAATAATTAGAAATTTGTAAGAAAAAACCTTTGTTTAATAATTTTATATGCCGTTGGTATACTATATAAATAAATAATCTGACGGAAGAGTATCTCTTGCTCTCATGTAACTGGTGAATGGGTTACAAGTTTGTTCTTATCAAAACGTACTACTCAAAAAACATCACTGATGACTTTCACGTGACATATGTTGTGCTTATTTCTTTCTTCCGACTCGAGAAAAGCAAAAAGAGTAGCAGCTGTAGAGAGAGAAAAATAACGTTTTTTTAACTTTTTCTATTTTCTCCCTTGTATCATCATTCTATTTCCATAACATGCAATCGCTGTGAAAAAATCCAACTCTTGTTCGAAAATATTTCTCATTTCAATCGTAGCTTGCATTGTCATCAAAAGTTTTACATTTGTATCCGTGACTATTAGTTATGTAGTAAAAGGTTTTCCGAACAATCAAAAATGGTATTGTATACTATCGTTTCATGTAGCTTGTGACTGTAAATTTAAGTTTGATAGGTGCAATATTTCAAATGTATTTTTATAATAGCGCACACAGTTGATAATGATCGCCAAAAAGTCTCAAAATCGAGTATTCAACCAGCAGTAGACGATTGTGCTGATTTGCCCTAGACTTTTTTCATGTATTTGTGAAGATATTCATCCAGAATATTGAGCTTTATTGTTGTATTGTTTCATCATTATAGATCTTTTAACCTGTGTTGTGTTAGATTGTTTTTCAAGCATAATTGACTGTAGTATTTAGCAATTTACAGTATATTTTTGTCTGAAAACTTTAAGGAGCACTATGCATATTGTATTATAATCTTTAGTCACATTTTCAACTGAAAGCGGTAAAACGATACATAAGCATACAAATGTTTGTACGTTAGACTTCTTTTTTCCTATTGAATAGTAAATAGATTGAAGTGATTTCTTTGTTCTCTAGAGTAAGTGTATGCTAGTAAAAAGAGTTAAACAAATCAACTAGATGAGAACCATAAAATATTGCTATGTAATATTATATTTATTCTAGATCAACAATGGCACAGTCTGACATCCATTTAGTACGTCCTGCTAATGAAGACGGAAATCATACACCAAAACATTTTATCATTTGGCTAGATAAACATATTGGAAAACCTGACGAATGTATCCTGTTAAAATGTTCCTTTTTCATGGCAATAAATCCGACCAGTGGCTTGTATGAGAGAAGTCTTAACCCAGATGATATTGACCGTAGTATTCGTCTAGAAATGAGCCTTATCGTGCGACTTGATGAAGTTGAATTCATGTTTCAAGCTTTCGAAGATGTTGAAAAATGTTTTCATACCATCGAAAAAAATCGTAATAAATGTATATTTTTTATTAGTTCAGGTTCAAAAGGAAGACTTATTGTACCAAGTGTCGTCGCAAATTTTCCGGACACTTTTGTAGTAGAACATTGGATGTATATCTTTTGCGCCAATATGAACATGACACAAGTTAAGGATGCTGATCCACCAACTAATACTTGGGCACTCCAATACATAGACCATGTTTTAATGTTTGATCATCAAGATGATCTACTGGCTCGTCTGCTACTGGATATTGGTCGTTATTTTTTTAGCGAGGCAAAACGTCTAGATAATAAAGAACAGCTTCATAGTGCTTATCAGCACTGTAAATGGTCGAAAATTATGTATGAACGATATGAAAAGACGGAGAAAAGAACGAAAGGTGCTGAAATCGCAGCAATCAATCAGTATATGACGAATATCGAAGAACGTCTTAATTCTAGGAATGATGATGATGACGCTGTGGGCCAATCACCTGATTGACGATTTATTGATTGTATTTTTCATTTGATTGTTTTTCAAAGAATACTTAGAGTCACTGCAATTAAATGTATTCAATTTTATATGATGCGATACTTAAGGATGTAGGTGTGAGTGAGGATCTTTTCTGCATTTACTTACACCCCACGTCCACCCCACATCCTCTTTCTTTTTTTTTCATTAGGAGATATACAAAGAACATGACTCCTGGCTTTTATATCTCCATTCGGACTCAAGCAATTTTAACATGAGTGGTGCTTGGGATCAACATTGGTCGTAGAGGATATTTACACAAAAAATTCAACTGTCTAGGTCTTATCATAACTATAATTGAGGATTGATCACAACTATTGGCCAACATTGTATTTTGATTTTAGGAAATTTTAAGTATTAAAATATAGATCGTCTTCTACTCTTTTCATTCATATAGATTCAATCTCCTACAAAGATTTGTAGAAAAAAAATAACTCTATGTAAAACATCGTCCACCAGACATTGACTACTACTGCTCATTGCTATATGATTAGTTCCACTATGACTTAACATTTAGAACATAGATTTTCTATGAACATAGTACAGGCAATGCTTGTAATTATGACACAAGTCGTGCTTCAATAGCAAACTTTATAAAATAAGTATAGGAAAAACACTGTTGTTTGAAAAATATTGTCCAGTATTGTATTTTGACTTTTCGCCATTGCAGTATTCTGATGTGACATGTATTTAACGTATTGTAGAGCTATAGACTTATTTTTTCAAATAATATTTTTCGAAAATCGAACTTGCACTCAACAAAGTCTGCAGTTATACATCTCTGCTTGTATTTGATATACTATTGCTGTTATGTGCACATAGAAAACAGATTGTCTTTTGTCTTCTCTCACACAATTTTACTAGATTATTGATCGAAGATGTTATGAGAATTTACTGATTCAAGAATGTTTTCAAATAGCTATGAGTTCTCATTCGTAAATGTAGTTACTACGTAGCCCTCAATACAACTCTCAAACAACCTGTGTGTAACATTCAGTAGAAAGACTTTCTAAAAATTCGTATATTTAGCGGCTATCCTTTTTAAAATTCCATTCTGTTTCATTAAGGCACCTATTTAAGTGCTAAGTAATTTTACATAAAAACTAAGTAAAAAATTTCATTTTTTCTAAGTAATTTATTAAAGATAAATTTGAGTAAAAAATGAATTTTTGCTAAGTATTTTAATTAAATTCTCAATGGAAAAGTTTAATTTTCTAGAAAAAAAATTAGGAATTGACAGATAAACATATAATTTTTGTTAAGTAAAAGCACAAAAATGTATAAATAAAAACTTTAATTGAATAGTTATTCGATTAATAAAGCTTATCTTGCTTTTCGTGGTCGTCCTCATTTTCTTTTTTCACCCAAAGATACATCCTTTACTGCTGGAGATTGTTTGAAAATTTTCAATATAATTGCCATATCCATGACATGTTTGCAAATACATTCTTTAAAAAGTTTGAACAATTGCAACATCCACTTTTCCATTCTGATTCAATGTCTGATAAAGTTACTTTCTATATTTCAAATTCAAGATCTTTAAATTGATTGAATGGCGTCCATTTTTTTTCTTTTGCATCTTGGGATTTCATTTTTTTGTGACATTTTCTGCCTCACCAGCTAGTGTATAGTAGTCGATAAAACCTTTTGTTTTAGATATGATAATTGTCATACTAACTTTGAGGATTTTGCAAAATAAAATGCATCACTAATGTATATATACCAAAGAATAAGAAGAGAAGAACTCACTAGAAAATGATATATGCAGAGGGAAGAACTCTCCCAAAAACAACAGAGATCATATATAATCGCTAGAGAAGGAGAAAGATAAAAAAAACATGTACTTGAGCATGCTTGAAGATAGTGTATGTGTATTCATGCACAATATCATAACGAAAGAAAATAAAGATGAAATCTACTTATATTATAGTGTCACATCAGTACTAACAGGAGGCAAGAGAAAAAATGTACAAGCCAAATCACCAACTGTCAATCGTTATCTTATCTTGCCTAAATCCAATTTATTAACAATCTTTTTATTTATCTAATATGTTTTCTTAATTATAAGACCCAATTTATTCACTAAATAATTAAATATTTTACTTGTATATTAATTATTAAACTTGGCAAAAATGTTAATTATAGAGAAATATTAATTTAATCTATCATCTAATAAATTTATTGAACATCTAACTTATTTACTGAGCATACACAAGTTTTACTTAGCACTTAAATAGATGCCTTCCATTAATGATTCCGAATAAGATTTTCACCGTTCTTCTTCACTTGAGTCCACTCTATCAAAACGTTCAGTGAAATAAAATACTGAATGCTTCGACATGTATGTCGTAAGGAAAAGTTCGATCTTATTCTTGTTTTTCTTTCAATTAATTCTTTTTTTTTCTCCACCTTTTCAACTGACAGGGTGTAATATGCTTGACAACAACAATTTCTTGCCTCTGTTGTCAACATATCTCAATTTTTTCTCTCGTTCTTCATTGCAACATTTCTAAGGTAACTTGAGCAGAAAGCAAAAGAAAAACAAGAGTCATTGGCGTCAGGTTTGTTTTTCCAGATGCTTTGTGTCTTGATACATCTTATATTTTTTTTCTATAGTTGATTTTGACTCATCGATAAGCACAAGGTCAATGCAACATAAGGCTCTATCTCATGAAAATACATAGAGATTGCCTGTATATTTTCTTTTTGTGAAACTTGATCATTAATAAGTGCTGAAGAAGAGTGTAACGAACTTGCTTCTCCCTTTTCGTCTCCCACTGACGAACTCACCACATAAATAGCCCTTACCATTAGAAAAAAATAGATTGTAAATTTTTGAATTTTCTTTTAGTTCTTAGACCCTAAAATTCGAGTAGAAAATATCGAAAATATTGAAAAATCAAGACGAAACCAAAAATCGGAAGTCTTGTTCTCCTGCCATTAATCTCCTGTATAGACAGAAACACATATCTTGACATGTGTTTTTTCATATACGCATAAATCATTGTAGAACGTAGTCCCTTGCAGTGAAAGTGATGTTCCTACAATGTTTTTGTATACAATAATAATAGTTCGATCATATTTCACATCTTCATCTCGTATCAAAAGTGATCTGCGTTTGTAGGATAAAGAAAACTGCAGCAAGAGCATTTCATATTCAATCACTGATCTGAACAACACTTTGTTTAATTATGTGAAAGGGGTTTTGCACCTATGTTCTAATTTATCTTGACCTAAGATAAAGTTGATGTTCGACTCTAAAACTAAATGCAAGTTAAGGTTCCTTTTGGAAAAAGATAAAAAATAAAATAAAATTGAATAGAATACTAATGTATTGAGTGCAGGAAAAAAAGATAATGGTCGAAGATCAACTATAAACGCGTTAAATACAGGCTGATTGTAATTACTCTTTGTTGTATATGTTGTTTTCTTGTTCTGGTTGTGTGTGAGACATAAAGCATTCAACATCTTACGTTCTTGCCAACATATTTCATACTGCTGTTTTCTACAATGCTACACACATGTATGAGTCAGTCTCCAAGGAAAAAGAAAAAGAACTAATTACAGGAAGAGTTCGCTTTTGCATCGTTCTATATAGCGTTGGTTGTTTGTGCATGCTGCCTTTCATAATCAGTGATTGAGATGGACAGTAGAATTTTAATTATTGCTCTATCCACCTCGGATAACTCAGTGTCATCATCACCTTTAATCAACTTTATGAAGAAAAATCTGCATTCGATAAGCGACCTGGTTCGAAACGATAATCAAATGAGATGCCCTTCGATTATACTAACATGCACAGTTTAACCCGCAATGCAGTGCGATAAGTTATAGAGTCCTAACCGTTCACTTTTACATCGATCTTCTGGATGCTCGAACTATGAAAAAGGTGCGTTTGTTCAAAGTTCGAGCATCTACAAAACCCATGTACACACAACTTATGGAGAAGCGAACGTTACTACTGCACACAGATTTTTCAAGCACACAAAACGTCAGACTCGTTCTTTGTTACTTTAATTGCAAGTATACGATGATGAGTATCTGAATAAAATGACTGTTTTCATGTATTTCACTGTCAATAATATGATACGTATTTTTTCATTTTCTGACATTCATTTTTTTAAAGCAGAATATGAAGAAATTTGAGGCGACGATATAGAAACATAAACATAAACAGTATAGCTTAAGACGGTGAAGGCAGTAATCTATTTGAAAAAATAACATTGTTTGATATTTTCTTCTTCAATTATTTATCTATTTCCTATCATGATCGACTGCAGAGATATACATCAAGAACTTGTTGAACTCGCGCGAAATGCTTCTGCTTAAATGTATCACTATTTGTGCAGCTTCTCCGTCCTCAATTTTTAATGCCACCAATATGGCTGTCCGTCAAACTCACTATTCTACTTCAAGCGACAAAGTCGTTAATCGTCCATAGTAATATGCACAACATCAACGAGCATTGCAGCAACATCCAGATGGATAACTTTACGGAAGAGTTTTTCATGATATTAGTTGAAGCAGCAGGTCTAATCATTGATTTTCATTCTTGAATCTTTTTATGACTGATCCACAGATTAAATCAACCTTCAAATCAAATGTGAACTCATCGTCGACTTCAAACACGAACAAATGTACCAGTAGAAATAATATCATGCAGAAAATCTTGTTCGCAACTACCCTCTTACTGTTCTATGAGCTCATGAACGATTTTCTCAAGGATTTCTGCTGAAATCATTGTCTTACAGTGGAAATGATGGATACGATGGCGAAGAAAGTGGCCGTCTTCAGTTCGACGAACCGATAGAAGAATGAATTCGCCAACAATGTTATACATTCTGCATAACCTTCAGCTCTTTCCTTCGAATTTGTACGCGTATTTATGCGTAAATCGGAAAAGCCCTAAGATATCAAGCAAACATAGTAGTAATAAGACGTTCACACTGACTGTAACAATCAAGTTTGGAGTGAAAATGCTGGCGCCTGACTAAATCCTAAGATGCGTCCTTAAGTTAAATGTAAGTTAGATGAAAGAGTCTTCATAAGAAAGAAAAAGAGTGATATACTTTAGTGCGTCCTGATCACGAAGAACAAATCAGTGACAGGCTGTTCTGATAGAACGAATACAGAGACAAAAGCATAACAAATACTACACAAATAGTAGTAGATTTGATAGACAGAGAACTGATATTCTTTGTCTTTATTACGAGATGAACTTTTATGAGACTTCCAAGAACTGACTATTTTGTGATTATAAACTTCACCATTTCATCCTCAAGATTCAATGGTACACGATTGAAAAATATCTAGTTTTCAGTTGAGAAACTGTTTGAGTCACATAAAAGTTCGTAGAGAGGAAATCTTATTATTTTTTTTCTTTCGTGCAAATGTTTCTTCATAACGAAACACTAGGATAATCTAAAATCTAATGAGATATATTTCAGAGAACACTCGACTCTATTTTATGTAATTTTATTTTGAGTTCATTGAATTCTGCAAAGTTTTTATTTGAAATAAATTTCAGTCATATATTTTTTTTTAATATAAATTCTTTACTGTGAAGAGTAAACTCGATTTCAATTAGATAAATTGGATAGATATGATTTTCTTCTTTGAAAAAAACGAAATCAATGAAGAAGTAATATCTTTTTTTCCTATTTTGTAGAAGTAATGATTCGATCACGCTGTCCTCGTCCACAAGAAAAATCCGAATCAATTGAATATCATATATCCAATTCACAAATATCATTATTATTATTATCGTCAGCACCAAAAGCATCTAAGAATACTTCGAATAAATTCTCTCGACATTCACGTCCAACTTTATTTACATTTCCATCAAATGCAACACTCAAAGAAATTTTATCAGACAAAGATTTTATTGATCTAGCTTCGAAACATTCATCAATATCAGTAATTACTACAGATGGTGATAAACAGGAGAATGATGCTCATTTTGAATTAGATGGAAAAATATTAGATGAAAATCAACAATTTTCAACATTTGTTTCAAAAGAATCATTTCTATTAGTTATTAATAATAATATCAAATTAAAATTTCATGAAACAAAACGTATTCAACCAAATATTGCAACCATAAATATACATCGTAAAGATTTAATTCGTCGTCTTCCAATTGAAAATGGTCAACGAGTAGCATCTAGTGAGCAACTTAAATATCCAAATGAAAGTTTAGATTTATTATTTGATACATTACATGGTGAATTGATCTATTTAACTGAATATTTACAAAGTCATTTTGGTGAAAGACATCAATTTACAACATATCCAATACAACAACAACAACAAACAATATCTGATGAAAAACAATGGAATGAATGGGAAACAGGTTTATATAGAATGCATGGAGATCAAGATGATACAGTCAATATCGCTGTAGTTGCAGATTGGTATGTCGATTGGTTCTTATTTTATAATGTTTATTCATTGATTTTTTTTTCTATAGGGGTGCTGGGACAATGGAGTCTGCACTTGTTGCTCGTGCAATGATGAATGGTTTAGATTTAACTTTTCAACAACAAAAAGCAACACATAATTTACCACATTATTCAATTCATTTAGGTGATATTTATTATGTTGGTTTACCAACAGAAATTGAACATTGTTGTCTTGGGATAAAACCACATTGGGCAGATCGAGGTGTTCGATGGCCTATCGGACAAAATGGTAGTTTTACAATTCCTGGAAATCATGAATTGTATAGTCGTGGCTTTGGTTATTGGGATTATTTTTTACCAAACGTTGGTTTATTCAATCCAGAAGATTTAACATGTCCTACACAAGCACAGAAAACTTCCTATTGGGTATTAGAAAATGATCAATGGAGGATAATTGCACTTGATACTGGTTACGATTCATATTCATTATTAACTATTGATAATCATTCAATTAAATTACCATCAGAATTAATCGATTGGTTAAAAACAGTTGTTGGTCTTAATCCACAAATGACTGATAAACGTGGTTTATTATTTTTCTCACATCATCAAGTTATTAGTGCTTGGAATGAAAAACCAAATACAGGTTAATATTCAGTGTCTATTGAGTTGTTTTCACCACATATTTAGATGAATTAAAAATGAAACTTTAATTTTCATCTACTAGTAACTTCTAAGTTAGTAATCTAAGTAATTTCCCAATTCATTTGTTCGATCATGTAGACGCTGGTTTATCCATTCGAAATCATCGTTTTCTACATTATATTTCAACACAAGTTTAGTTTATTTTGTTTCATCGGATAAAGTGTTGTGCTAAGAAATTAGTTATTGGTATAAGGAAAGATCATTACAGCAATTTTAGACTTGTTATATGTTGTTCACAACATACGAAGATGAACATTTTACGTTAATAATAAAATTTCTTGTCCTATATTTAGATTTTCCTGATCAAATCGCATCATTATTACCAGAGGGAAAGACAGTTCTCTATTTATGGGGTCATGAACATCGGTTGAGTTTTTATGAAAAACAAACGATTGAACCAGTGATAAATTCAGGTAAAAAATTAACGTTCTATGGTCGATGTATTGGTAATTCTGGTTTTCCGACATTGGCAACAGAACTTCCGGTCAAAGCTCGTGAAACAAAATTATTATTTTATGATGATCGATTATTTAATGTCGAAGGTGATCATGCTTGGACAGATATGGCATTAGGTTTTAATGGATTTGTTACAATGAAATTTGTACGTCCGAAGCAATCAGGTGATACAAGCTTATATTTAACTTATAAAAGTTTAAGTTTGAATGAAAATGGACACTTAACAGATGAAAACCCAACTATTTTGGTTAATGAAGAATGGTCTGTTGATTCAAATGGAAATGTTATTCTTAATAAAATAGAACCAATCAATCAAGAAATTACACAAAGTCTACACATTGCATTGAGCGGACAACAATCACCATCAAATGTATCAACTTGCTGTACAATCTCATAAAATAATGATTATATCCTATCCCAAAAAGTGCATAAAACTGTAAAAAAACTGATACATAAGATTCATTATTTCCTTGTTAAGTTCATATCGAGAGGGTATGGGTGGGAAACAAGAACCACATCCTATCATTAAGACATTTTTCACTAGATTTATCAGTTTGAAGGAAATTATAAAGATAAATTTGATTCACCATGCATTGTTTTTCTATAACTTATTGAATGTTACCTTTTAAATAATCTAGCGAATTTTTTAGACCTCAAAACGCAATTACATCATTTGACAATAGTTTGTATTTTTGTCGATCGGATACAAAAAAACACTATCAATAATTAATTTCTAGATTTTAAATTTATGAATAAAAAATTAATTAATTAGAAAATAAAAACCAGCTCTATTTATAAGCATTTATTGAACCAATCTTCGAGTTGATTATTTCAATTATATTTAATATGATCTATTCATATATCATTCTGAAATTCTTTTTCCCAATGTCGATTACGATCTTAACAAGATTGTTTTATTTGATATTTATTAATTGATGGTCATGAATAATAATCAATCAGATAGCCAATAAGACGATTACAATCATTAGCATATTTTAAAGGTTCTTGCATATGACAATACCATATAATATCGATCTTAATATAAAAAATCTTTCATCAGATTTTTTAATCGTTTCATTACTGATGAGTTTAAATGGATCAAAATTCCAAAAATCCATGTACTTGTTTCAAAAGATATACTTCATAAAATGTTTGCATAGGTTTATCCAATTTGCATCAAGAACAATATCAGCTTTTGTTAATGAAAATGGGTTTTCAAAATCATTTAGAGAATATCATGAAAATTGAAAATCTGTTGTGTTTGCCAAACTATCTCAATATCTATCGTTGACATCAGAACTTTTTTAGGATATAAAACTTTTAATTACATCAATGGATAATATCGTCTAACCATTTGTTGTAATATCACTGATTAACGTCATATCTGTTGAAATTTTCAAGCTGTTTCTAATATTAATATCAATACATGAGCAGTTCTGTCAACATCAACTGATAATTGAATAGTCCTATAGCAGATAATTAAAGTTAGAATGAATCAAACTTAACTTAAATATCGAATGATGAATTTTGTTTTTTGATTGGACAAGATGCCAAGAAGGTGAATATTTCAATCCACAACCTATATTCATTTTTCGATATTTTCTCTCAAGTCTTTCTAATTCTTGATTTCGAAGATATTTTTCAAAAATTCAATCAATATAAATTTGTTTATATGATTTTGAATTGAATTCTTTTGATACTATTTTTCACATTTAAATGAATTTCAATAAACAAGATAAATCTGACTTACTATTGCATCTTGTTTTCTATATAGTATCTTGATCAACAACCATCATTTTAAACTATCAACAAACTAATGAAACATTTCCTACATCACATCCTGAGAGTAATCCACATATTTTGAGCATCATTTCAGTAGGCATATTAATAAATGATGAATTTAATGATGCCTCTTGTACTTCATCAAATATTTACGGATGTTTCCAGATTATTTTTCGAGCAAAATCTTGTAATTTTATATCAAACAGACAAAATATTGAGATAGGATTTTATAGTAAATTATAGATGATCAACAGTGTTCATACAGAATACCGTCATATGAGTAACTTATGGACCAGCTCCGAAGACCTAATGGAACAACAACTTTTCAGACAAAAGGCTGTTCTTTTTTGCCGAATTCTTTTTCTAGTTCTCATCGCTTACGATAGACATAATCTAAACGTTTGAACATTATTCAAATACTTTTCTAATCATATATTTCTACACATCGCCAATAAAACACAAAGAACACAAGAGAAATATGTCTCTTTATATAGATTGCCAATAAAATATGGCTTCTTAAGCGTACAACTCAATTTTTGTGATTAATATTAGTATAGACAGGAGCTTACTCTCTTTGAAATTGGTTCGTCCACATGAACATAGAAGAGATAGAACATTTTTCATCCTTTTGTATTTCCGTACAATTTGTATGAATTATAGTCATTTGATCATATATCGCAAGATAATTACAGAGGAAAAAATGTGTAAAAGAAAGAAAAAAATGCAATCAGTAGTTTTTTTGTTTGTCTCCTTTATGATTAGACATTCAATTAGCGTTGGTTTTGTTTGTTTTTTCCCTTCTTTTTTCTATCTTTTATCTATCAAATAAGTGACATAATAGTTAGTGATCAGAATATTATAAAGGACGGAACGTTTGTGCTGTATTAGCTATAAATATGATCACGACTTTTGCAAGTTGATCCCTAATTGTGATCCTAAGTTCATTTGATGTTTCATAATTTTAGAAAAAAAAATATTGATCGAACAATTATGAAAGTTATTCCATGAATAGAGATGAATTGCGATCAATGTATCGTTTGTTATATCTTCAACTTCGTCTTCTATGCTCTTTCTTTATTAATATTTTGCAAATAAGTTTATTCAATTTTTTGAGAAAAAACAGATAAGAAAAGTACTTATATTCAATTGTTTCTTTTTTTTTGTAGTAGAATTCACTAACATACATACAATAATAAAGTTACACCGATTAGTATATACTAGCATGTTTTATCTCAAAATCTTTAGTACGTTGAGTAACTCATCCGTTTTAATATATAACAATTTTATGGCAATAAAAACAATATGAAATCAATGTCGTTTAGATGAATAAGAAGACTCTTCTTTTAATATTGACTCATATCAGATCATAATAAAAGCACTGATATTTTCATGTTTCTCATGTTGATTAACATCAGTTTTGTTTGTTCTATAAACAAAACAAAGCTTTTTATTAGACGTTGGGTTTCAATAGTATGTTGAAAGTTTTCATTTTTGTACGAACTTGGTGGTAGTTTACATGTTAAACAAAAGAAAAAAATAGTTTAAAGTATTGCAGATAATACAATAAGGTTTGAAGTCATATAGAGTTCTACTTTGTGCTTAGAATTTATTTTTTCAGAAATTTTCTACAACGTTGTCACATGTTGGACTATTTTCATTCATTGTTGAGCTACCAAAAGCAATAAGAAAAAGGATCGATTGATGAAACGAGCTCGAATAAAATATTTCATGATAATGCATTATTAACAGTAGTCGATGGACAGAAAATCAGTTCGTTAACCAATAATTTGATCGTGTAAATACTGATAGGAGATAATTTATTATTTTGCGTGATTCTAATAAGAAGATAGAGTACAGAACATTGATCGAGAATGACCACAGTAAATAGACAGTTATCGATATCAGTTTGTCGTGGTCGAAGACATATCTAACTAACTAACGAACAAAAGTTATTAGAAAGATCTATAATGAAAAGTACGCGATCAGAATCAAAACTATGTGGGATGTGCATTATTTCTTCGTGATGAAAATTTTCAACAATGAATGGCATTTAATAGTGCCCAAGGTTGTTTTTTTTTAGGATGGAGCTGTGGGTGTAGAAACGGACTGAATCTACACCACATAAACACTGTTCGATTAGTAGCTAAATGCTTGATTTTTGACTCACAATCTTGACCTTGATCGAAACAGAGAGCACTTTTTAAAAAAAAGCCGTTCAATTTGTTTTGATGAGTGTGGATATGAGTTCCTCTTTGAGTGTTGGCTACCTTGGCTTGCATTGCAGCAACTTAGTCTATAACTGTAAGTTCTGATTTACTGATTGAGTTCTAGTCTATAGATACAAAGATAGAAATTCGTTTTTTTCACAGATCAATATTTTTCGAAGCTGGTTCCGGTTCCACTGATTTCTAATATGGTCGCTCATCAATGGCAAAAATCATAACAATGACAAGTGTTTGTCAAATAGGTCATTTTATGTCGTTGACTGTCAGATAAATATGACAAGAAACTATGTTATTCTTCAATGATCTGTGAAAAGGTGATCAACCATACACGGTGTTTGAACAATGAGCACCAATGGCAATTTCTATTCGGCACAAATTGAAGAGAGAATGTTGATTTATTTGAAATATCACTGTCTGAATACCATCTTGTTTTAAATATTCATGGAAGAGAACAATTATAGATGAATCTCAGACAAAAAATAATGACTGTCTATTCGTTTATAATTTTCATTTGGTTGTTCAATGATGAATTGCAAATTATCAGCCATTCCCATAACGAATTTCGTATCATGAAACTCTTTTTGCTTGAATCTAACATAGAAATGAATAGATGTAGTTCCTTGGGGAATTGTTCCATCGATCGATTTCTTGATCATTGATGTTTTGTTCTTGCGCTCGTTGTTGGTGACTGGATCTATCAAGTACCGGACAGAATATATTTGATAGATAACGCATTTAAACAAAATATAAATATTGAACTTACCAAGGTAAACATTACCGATATAAGAACTATCACTTTTGAACTGAATATCGATACGCGCTGTATCTTCGATGTCATCAATGCCACCTAAATCTGCATGAACAGTGAATTTCGTTTGATAGTTATCAAATAATCGTGTCAAGTGAGAAACATCTATAATTTGTTCAATGGCATTGTCAAATAAGGATGTGTAACGTTTTCCACCGAAAAACAAACACTGACCACCGTGATTATCACCGATAATTTTGCTTCCAGTCATATTATAAAGCCATTGGAGAACGCCTCGCTGTTCCCATCCTGGTATCTTCATTGGATTAAAATGGCTTCCATTACATTCTTCTTCAGCATCACCATTCTTTAACAAATTCATTCCGAATCGAAATGATGTCACGAATGAGCCATTGGGTAAAATTGAATTGATTACAAATACTTGATTCTGATACGAAATCAAGTCGACATTTGATTTGTACATATTTACACGATTAAATTTAGCTGTTTTTTGAACAGTTACGTTGAAAATATCACACCGCTCCATTTTGATATTATCCAAAAGGATGTTTCTCAATAACACGTGATGAAACAGTGTACTACTCAAGTCGGACTGGTGATCGATGATGATACTGTAACGGACTGAGGTTGACGTAACGCCTTGAAAAGACGCATTTCTCATTCGAACATTTGACACGAGCAATTGATTGAAAAAACTAACGTTAACAAAACTTGCTCGATCAAAAATTGAATTTTCTATTTGAAAATCTGGAAATCGTGTATTAATGAATGTTGAGCTACTGAAATCACAATTGTACCATATTTCATTTCCTGTCGAAATTTGGCTTCCAATAAACACTGCATCTCGAAACATGCTTCCGTAAATTTGTTTCGTTTTGAATTGAACATCGATGAAATTCGAACGATAAACAATGGCATCCTTGAAATTTACATCAATAAGAATAACATTTGTGAAATTTGTCTCTGTCAACTCACAATTTTCGAATGTTGAACCAGTTAAATTCACATTTTTAAATGATGAATTTCGTAAACGAGTATGCGCTATGCGAAGTCCATTAAGATTCATCATTCTCATTGAATCACGTTCGTCTGAACGACCGAATTCACAGTTGGATAAATCCAGACCATCTAAATCGACAGAGTGATAGTTCGTGTTCCCAACATACTCGTTTGTATATAACAAGCGGCTCTCATATAATAATTGGATGAGATACATTTTTCGTTTTGGATCCATCTGTTCCGCTGCAGTCAATGTTCTTGCCCTTAAAAATATCAAATCAGATTCTGTTAAGTCTTCATTTGATATTCGAAGAGTCTCTTGAGTGTCTGTCAAAAATTTGTCATAAATTTGTTGCATGCGAAGCTCAATGGCATGTGCATCATCACGTCGTCGTTCCATATCGATGTTCAACTTATCATCCATGCGACGTTGATATTCAGCATCACGAGTTAATTGAGAATTTCTCGAATCATGTAGTGTTTGTATTACTGTAAATGCACCAATTATCAACGGGACTAGTATGGCCGAAATAAGTTTGAGAAGTTGAGTGACTAGAAAACATTTTGTCCGAGGTTTTCGATTGATAATCCATTTTTCGAGAGGAATTGACGCATGATTGTTGCTCGATTTTTGTAGTTCTTTCAGCATTTTCATATGTTGTATGGAGTCGGATGATGATCGAAATCTCATTTTGTCAGAAGTTTTGGATGCTAGAAGAATATATTATCGTTACATCACAAAGTTTCTGTCACATTGCTATTAGACACACGAGGCTCCTACTTCAGTATTATTAAAGCCAGTTGAAGGAACCAAAACAAACAAACGAATTGAAAGCTTTAAAAGCTAGTGGTGACAAGAAAATTTATCAAAAATGAATAAAACCATAATAAGAAAACGAAAAGATTCCATATTCTAGAATAAAAATTTCTACTATATAGGTTTAAATATCCGAGATGATGTAGGCTATACGTATGGCTGAGAATAAGAATGAGGATTGACAGTGGCAGTGAGCGCGAAAAATCTTCTTGCGCATAATCAAAATCTACGGCAGGGTTTCTTGCATGTTTCATAAAAATCTCATTTATAAAAGGCTTCGCATCGTTATGGAAAGAGATCCTGTACAATAGTGATCTCCTTTCACATGATGCTAGAATTGTCATCATCTTAATGTAAATAAAAGAAATGTGAAAAAAATTCTTGAGAACGAAGAAGAAAAACGTATTTAGTCCGATGAAAGACATTGAAATACTGCAATCATTCTGAATGCTCGTTGTAAACTATTATTTTTTCATTTATGTGCATAGGCTGTTATAGAACTATAACTTGGACGAACATAAGGATCATGATTGATTGATACCTAAAAAATTGACAGGTGTCACCATGTTGTAATTCAAGTGCCTATATCAAGAATTAGTTTGAGTAACAAAAAATATTGGTTCGATACCAATGAAAAAAAAGGTAAATACACAAATATTGTTTCTATTGTCATGTTTGTCACATATGTTGCTCTGTTTGGACAAGTATCTTGATAAAAGTACTTGAATTGAATGGTTACAAATTATAAATTTTTAATGATTAAATGAATCATATCTAAGCAGTCCTTCTGTCCTTGCTATCATTACACTCTTAGAAAACAAGTGCATTGATCACTAACACATATCGATGGTATTTACTCAAGATCATATTCAATATCCTTGTTTATCATAATATAAACCTTCAATTGTCATTTTTATTTAGTAGAATACGAAGAGCTGCCAAGAGTCCTTGCGTTTTCAGGTGTCTACGTTTCTAATTCTGATCTTTACCAGAATATTACATGACACCTTCGTGTTTATTAGAAATTCGGCGAAGAAATTCTTCGAATAACATTAGTTCTTAATGTTCAGAGAACAAGTTAAGTTCATGAAATAACAACAATCATCTGGCATAGTCAAGAAATAAATTATCTTGATGCATATTGGCAGTATTGTCCACCGTCAATGACTAAACTGAGATTAAAAAGCGATTGAGCGTGATCACGATGATCAAGTAGTTTTTTGAGCAATTCTTGTGTTCGCTTGTATTTAATCGATTTAGTCGTAAGGGTCAAAACCCTAATTATTTCGAATCCTTCATGGTTAGCTGATCAGTATAATTTTTTAAGTTATGAGAAGATCTTTTCTAATTTATTCTCTAAAATTTATTTGATGCGATCGTATTATCAGAATAGTTCATCTACAATCAATATAAATAATCGTGAAACAGTTTAATGCCGTATTCTTCGTTTTCTCTATTTAAGATTATAATCTGAATCAGTTTGGTTTGAATAAGTTTCTTTGTTAATTTTTTCTGTATCGAAAGAAACTTAGGCAGTTAAAAACAAAATTAATTACGAAACGTGAAAAATAAAAGATTTTATTTAACAATCTGTTCTATTGTTTTCAATATCAAACAAATTGAAAAATTCATCGATTTCTTCTTTCAAATGTTGATTCATTTCTAATACTTGCTTAACCAAGGGTTTCATAGTACGTTGAAATACTTTTGTGAATATTTTTACCAAATCATGAACGAAGGTATATAGGAACTGTAAAATTCGATGTTCTTGTTCATTGAAAAATGTTTGAGCATATTAATACAGTGCATTGAAGTAATTCTTTGATCATCAAAAGGCTTCACTGGAAGGTATCATTCATATAACGAATAAACATTAGTCACGTCTTGATATGATTTATTTTCTGCAAGAAGGTGAAAAAGTTTTGTCCAATCATTTGTTGGAAGATCATTATGAACTACAAGTAGTGATGTAACAAGTGTATTGATTTGTTGAAGATATTTAGTACATGCTTTCATAGCTGTTATTGAATTTTTTCCATGAGATGCATCAAAATCAGCAATAACCAAAATTGAAAATGACACATCTAATATACCAATACTCAAATGAATGTAAGATATCATTAAATTAGTTATAGCAGGTTGAAGATCACAATTTCCCTAGTAAATAAAGATATAACAAATGAGAAAATAAGTAGCAATAGTAGATATGATGAGATATAAAAATACCAATTGTTGAGAGAAAAGGACAAATCTTACACTTTTATACTTATTTCTCAAATTATCATATCTACGATCGATTAAAATGGATTGCATTGAGTTACTTTCATCTTCATTCACAATATTATCCATGTTGATTCATCATATTTTATTTACATTTAATAGGAAATATCACCTCTCTCTTATACTTATCTACAATTCAAAATACACGTCGTTATAACACTAACGATATAGGAAGAATAGAAATATATTCTCTTAGTTGTTCGAAGTTGAGACACAAGTTTTAAATGTTCTAACACTGGTAAGATTCTCTTATCTCAAGCCATTCATTCATTTTATTACGCAACTGAATAAATAAGACAGTTATCAAATAGAAAAAAATAAAAATATTGGTGTGGATTAACGAAATCTACTGGTTACAATAAATGGGATTATGATGTTTTCGTATCGTATTGAACCTTTCATCAGTTGAATTTGATGGCACTTAATTTGCATGAAAGGTAATAAAAAATTGACTTTAAGTACTTTAAAAACTGCACTTCATTGTCAACAAGAAAAATTTCATTGATTTACAAGAAATTCACATAATAGTGTTGTTTATCTTCAATTATAAAGGTTTTTACGTTATAATCTATTATGAAAAAGAAGATCGTGCATATGACTTTCAACAAAGCCATAAAATTCGGAGTTCTTTTACTTTTTTAACCTATAGATTAGTAGTTTTCAACAGTGTAGATCAGATGTTTTAGCAAAGAAGAATAGTTGAATGTATTAATTGAATTATTTTTTCTCTTAGATTTTATCATTCCTCTTTTAAAAAAGAAACCGAGTAAGTTCTGTAATCATTGTTTTTCTACATCACTAAGTCTTGAAAACAATGCATTTATTTGAATGATCATTGATTGATTTGATGATTAGAAAAAAATGCAAATCATATTTCTCACTATTCTTCTTTCTTATTAATTCGATTTGTTTTTTAATAAAGAAGACATCAATTAGATATTACATTTCTTTTTTTTTCTTCCTGTTTGTTCACTTACAGTAGAGTGCAAAATAATTGTCGTTTGATATAAAAATTTTGTCGAGACCTGTTTCTTAAGTTTATGGGATGATCACCTTAAGACAGTTTCTGAACAATAGTCAATAGAATCAGTCATTTCACTAACATTATTTTAGAATTTGTTTTACTGTTTGTAGTATAGCCAATAAAATCTCTCATTTTTATTTCTTCATTCTTACCGACTGTGTGTGTCAGCGCTTTTATCAATGAGAAAAAAATTTGGCAAATGCTGGAACAATCTTCATACATGTGATTATGAAAAAGAAACACAAATGATAGAATACAAACATATTTTCATAGTTTCTTAATATTTGCTAAATAATAATCATAATTCGTGTATTTGTCTTCAAAAAATGATAAAAAACAATACTTCTTCGTAATGAAGATTTCAGTCAAGTAGAATTTGATGGACAACCAAGCATTTGGAACGTTACTGTCAGACGAGGTAAGATTTCAGTTAAGATCTTATCTGGAACATACCTATTTCTGAATGCAGTCGAAATTTCAGTATACACTAATCGAACTTTAGTTACACTCACTCAAAAGATTCAGTTGGAACAGGACACAAATAAAAGCCTTTCGCTTTCCTCCAATTTAACATGAAATGCTGCTCATATCCAAAGACCTGTTCATAACTATGCAGTATCTGCTAAAATTATAATCAGGATGTATCATTTTATAGAAAAAGTTTTAATGGCTAATATTTCTGTTGAACAAGTCGAGTTTTGGAACAATTCGACATTCTTTGTATCTTCAAGACAAGACGAAACAATTTTTATTCAATGGAACTTTGAAAAAAGTGGAATTGCTATTGCTAGTTATGATATTTACAGAGGCAAAGAAATATAGTCTGCCATTAATGATACTCATCTCTTGGTAACTATTCTGTCAACGTCTTCACATAGAAAAAATATCTACCAGTCGATGTATACAGATCACTCCGTTCACTTGGACAGAATATATACCTACCAACTAGTCGCTCGACACTTGATTAGAACAAGTATTGACAAAACGACACTTATAATTGGTCAAGCAGACTTGGGAGAACAGTATCATGATATTACGATACTTATTGCTTTTCCAAGAACAAATGATATCCATCTTAGTTGAGAAATTAAAGCAAGAAGTGCAGCTAAACGTATCACTCTTTACAATGATATCAATAGTATAACTAAAATTAGAAATCATGGAACTCAGCTTTTAGAAAGATATCCAGTATAATATATGAAAGCAATCATCTCATTATTCAACATCGATTCTTTTGTTCTAGCATCTGATGATGGAAAAGATGTGATGACTGCTAAACTCGCTAATCTTACTTATCTACGGATAGTCCTTACACCAACACATCTAAGTTTCATTCACGAGAAAATCAATCAACCATGACATGCACAAGAGGTTTTTAAAGAACTCACAAAAAGTATTTTCACCTATCAACCTGACAATTCTTTCAATTATTTCTGGCCTTTACGAGATACAGCTCTACCATATACTATCACAAAAAAATATTACTTATGCTCATATCACATATTTAGCATTAAATTCCAATAGAATAAATTATACAATATACGACAATTCTGCTATCAAACTATGATTCAGTCTTAGTACGATGGCTCGAACACAAGCTTTTGATTGGACTTATGAGGCTTGTACCATAGAACAATGATGAGAACTGATGAATGATTTTAAATATGCTGCATCTATATTTACATTTTAATTCGGTATAGTCGAAAGAATGATCAAATGAATTTTTCGAGAATTAACGAAGAGTTTTGATTTCGACAGATTTGAACATAGTTTATATGTTAAGACTTTTGTATTTCGCATTGATTATAAGAGGGCGAAATGAAAGTTGACTCTACAATTATCAAAATGACACGTACAACAATACAGAAGACGTACTAGGAATTATAAAATATGATTTCAGTGCAAACTTTAAGATCGCTACGGATCTTGGAAGGAGTACTGAACATGTTGCTAATTGAACAGCAGTCAGTATCAATATGGATGATGCTTGTGTCAATGTCAATGTCTTATTTCTAGGTTTACAGGTCAATTTCAATATTCACTCACTTCTCCTTTTTTTTTGTCTCACCTATTTAGTTTTTTGTTTATTTTTATTAGTAATGAACGAATATTCTAACATGAAAAACTTTTGTCATCATTTTAGTGTTGCAACTGGTAATGACAAACGGCTGGTCCTGTCCTGTCTGGTAGACATAAATTTTTCTGCACCAATCGGTCTAGATTTTTTTGCTTATCAAATCCGTTTTTATGATATCAATGGCTATTACTATAGAGAAAAATGAATTAGAATATTTCTGTCAAGTGAGTTTCCATCAAAATATGCTTTATTTTATTTTATCAAGTCACTTCAATATCATATTATCAAATCGAAACAAAACGGAATCACTGTTCGTCAGTGTAATTTTTTACATGGTTGTTTTCATTTTCTATTGTTTATGCCATATCTTTTGCAGAGACTAAAGAAATAGCAAAGTAAATCTACTAAGAGATTCAGAATTTCTACGTTCAACGAACTAGGGTGTGGGTCTGGATGTGGAGTACAAATGAGTGTAAATGTAGCTCTTCTGTTAACCAGCACCTACACCCAGTCTGACTGGTTTAATGTCTGTTACCGGAACCGGTAAGAAAAATCTCTACCGAGGCAACACTACAACATTTCATATTTCCTAATCTTAGTCACATATTTTCATTCATTATCGATTGATTATTTACAAATATATCTAAAATTTCAAATTTCAAAAAAGACGAATATGACTATTTATAATAAAATAATCACAGAAAAATGTTTTCAACAGGAAAATTTTTCGATGAAAAAAGTCTTGTGAAGAGATTGAAAAAATGAATTGAAATATCAACATATAGCTAATCTTCTATCAATTATGATGAGCTATTTGATCATATTTATTTTTAATCATATATTTCTTTTAGTGCCTAACAACAACAATGATAATGTCAACAGCTACTCCTGGCATTAAGGTGATCATTGAAATAAGTTCTTTCTTATTCTTCAATCAGTTGATAGATATATTACTTTGTTTAACAATCATCAATTATAATAATTTCTATTGCAAGTGTACTTTCTGGTTTAGCTGATCTTATTATAATTGGTATTTTGCTAAGAAAAAGAATAAACAGATAAATCTAAGATAATCTTAAATAATTCTATTAAAAACAAATTCAACATTGAAAAATTCGAGTTAGTTCAACATCAAAAATGAAAAAATTATAAGTTGAATTTATTTTTCCATATGACATATGGATAGAATGAATATTTCTTCAGAATGTTGATAAATTATCGCCGTTATCAATTCAAACGTTATCCAAAAATCACACTGTTAATCAA
Organism: Rotaria sp. Silwood1; assembly: GCA_905250075.1. NCBI lineage: Eukaryota > Metazoa > Rotifera > Eurotatoria > Philodinida > Philodinidae > Rotaria > Rotaria sp. Silwood1. Next base: position 1,166 of record CAJNOP010001508.1, on the reverse strand, counting down.
TCAAATCTTAACATGAACTGATCATTTAAAAATAAACCTGCAGATATTTGTCATACTTATGATCAAAGACTTTCTTATTTCAGCACTGTTTTTGTCAGTTAAATAAAACGTGAAATTGAAGACCAAAGTTGTTGTAATAGATCATTCGAAAAAAATGAAGATGACACATTGTTTTTTCAAAAAAACTTCATAAAAAGTTTTATTTTGTATATGATACTTTTCGTCAGAACACTAAGCAAGCAATAAAAGAAATGAAATATAAATTCATGTTTCGTTTCAAAGATTTCTTTATTTTTGTTAGGTACGTGTTGAAATGAAAGAATTTAAAGAATACGTTATATTCACAAATTAAAATTTAAAAAGCGCGAAAAAGAAAGAAATTTTCTATTCATTCACTATTGAGTAACAAAGATATTTGATCGGTGTTTTATTTACTTCGCGTATAATAGAATTAATACCAACGATGTGGGACAATAAAGATTCCGATGAAGATGAACAACAAAATACAGGTCCAATGAGTCGTAAAATAACAGAAAAAGATCAAAATGATGGTAAAAAGGACCGCTGTCACTGTACTAAAGGATGTTTGAAACGTTCTTGTCCTTGCTTTAAATATGGTAGTGGATGTAATTCTTCCTGTGGATGTGGCTCGTCTTGTCAAAATATGTTCAATTATCTTGAATATTTCTTTAGTGAAAATCAAACATGTGCCGCCCACCCTTGTTTTTCCAAGTGGCTCGTTCAAAATGCTAAAAATGCAGATGGACTTCAAATGATAGAACGTAATGAGTTATGTCAACGTATCATGCAATCTGACGGGTAAATAATTCTTTTATCTAATTGCTTTTTCTCTCTATTTTTCTAGATTAATATTCATGTCATAAATAAATCTTTAGCTATTCAAACATATTTTATGATGAAGCATTCAAAGAATGGAAGAAAAAATGGGATCAAATCGAAAAAAATGAAGAATTATCTCATATTCAAAAATTATTTCGTATGCTTCTATCGGTTGAAGAAACCATGGATTATTATTATTCATTTTGTGAAAATGATGTATTAGAAGAGAATAGTCAATGGCATTGTATAATATGTCAAAAATGTGTCGATTGGAGAGAATGGCATTGTGGACAATGTAATAAATGTATGTATTCCATAAAAGAGGC
>CAJNOP010001507.1:1028-29737 GCA_905250075.1 Rotaria sp. Silwood1 | reverse complement strand
TTGTCTGCAAAAGAAAAATAAAATACGCTTTTATATTTTTTATCAGTTAACACGTGGGAAGGTCTGATGATAAATATCATGTTACCAAGCAAACTAACGCCAGAAAAATGATAACAAACTTTGTAGTGATATAAGTCAGATTTCTATGAGAAAATGTAATCTCAAATACGTAATTCATTGCATGTTTTTTTTTTTTGAGTGAGCCACTAAATAGTCGAACGATAATTAACTAAATATCTATTAATAATCTAAGTAACAAAGATCTAGTTAATTTTCAATATGACTTTCTAAATTGATCTATCTTTTCACAATAAGTTCAATTGATTTTTGTCAACGGTCGATATCAGGTTAATGAGATCAATCTGCAACAATAAATTATTCTCGATAGGAGGACTGATTATTGTTCTTGTTCATATTCTTACAATGGATTTTAATACTGATCAAAAAAATAGCAGAAAGACAAATATCAAATCAGAGATAAATAAGTATAGGTAACTATTTTAAGTATGATTCATTTTCGATGAAATTATTTTTTATCTATTGACATTGATTCCTTGATCTATTTGTTTTAATTTAACTTTTACAATTTCTTTATTGATTCGTATTGTATTGTTTGTCTTAGTAAGGGTATATTTTCTCAATGTAAACATAGTATAGATACTTTTCTCGGAAATGGTCTTGTCTTCATTTTTGTTTTCTGTATTATCGTCATCAAATTTTCTAATAAATGCATGCAATGTACTTATAACCGTATATTATGATGTTTCAATTGGTGTTAAATCTAGATCAATGTCTATTGTTAGATGAACTTATACATTTGTTTACATTCGATAAATAAATAAGTTTTTAACTAAGATTAGTCTTTTATCTTATTGTTAATGAAGGACAGTATCGATTTGTAATGAAATTGATCATATTGAAAAATATTTTCGATTATACATCATTTCATAGAATTTCGAAATTATTTTTTCAAGTTAATTTCTTTTTTTTATATTAAGGGGACCCCCCCCCCCTTTCCGGCGTTTCTAAGAAACGGCCCAATGAAAATTCCTGAAACTTTCAGGGTAGATAGACCTCGAGTAGTAGAGCAAAAGTTGTCATGGACATAAATTTGCCAGACGTTATCTTCATGGACTTCCAGAGACCCCAAGGTCAAAAATTTGCAAAAAGTTTTGCCCCCCCTGGACTCCCCAGATTTCATCCGTTTGAGCTGAAATTTTTACTGTGGGTAGACGGACCCAATCGGGGCGGACGTTTTTTTTTTTTTTCAAAAATTCCAAATACTTCAGGCTGGAGAACCAAAATACTGAGCACTTCGCAAAATCTGTAGGTTTTTTGGATCCTAAAAATTTTGCGAAGTCTGCCAAACTTGATTAGTAGAAGGTATCCCAAAAAAAAAAAAAACGTCCAACCCAAATCACTTGAAGTCTCACCAAAAAAATTTTCAGTCCGATCGGACTTGAAATGGCGGAGAAAAGGGGGGCAAAACTGTTTTTTGATACCAAAAAAGCTGATTTCGAGAAAAATGCAAAGAAAATTGTGTTTTTTGATTTTTTTGGCATATTTTTCGATTTTTTTCGAGTTTTTTATAGATAACATGCGGGTTTTCAGTTCTGAAAGTGTGCTCAATAGATAGAGGGTATTTAAATCTACATACTAATCACAAAAAATGAAAAACGAAAAATGTGAAAATTTTGAGTCGGGAAAGGGGGGGGGGTCCCCTTAAAGAATGAGTTTCAAAAGAATTGAGGTTCGTATTTAATCGAAAGAGTTAAATGAATTCTTGAATAATATAGCTTTTATAAAATATTGTATTATAGAATTAATTAATAAAATGAATTATTTAATAAGTTGATTAATCATTAAAGTTTTTCTTAAAATATGATTTTTGTAGTAAAAAAAAGACTTTTTCGGCAGAAAAATGTTTCTTTTTTTTTTTTACAAAAAATACCGAACTCAAAATTTCCAAAAACTGATTACTGATTCGAATTTCTCGACCACGATTACCTTTCGTCGAGCTTCATAAAGTACGATAACCTCCCTCTCCTATTCAATATAGGAAAATCGCTCACGCTCATAAGAGTGTGAGCTGTACATTCCTATTTAGGACTACCCCTAGGGGTGATCCTGAGCTAGTCGAAACGAATCACATTCTTTTAATTAAGTCGAATTAAAAACCAAAGGTCCACTTCTACTTATAAATTGCTTCTGAAAATTTTTATCTTCTGATCTTAGAATAAATCAGTCAACACAATATGAATTCAATAAAATTCAGAGGAAAATGATTTGATAAAAATTTAGTTGTCTGAAGTATAAAATAGAGTAAAGCATATTGAAATAAGCATAGCACATTTCTCTTTAGTAGATTCATTATTTTGATTATCAGAATCATTGAAATAGCAGACAGAATCGCAACTTCGATGATTTTGTTTTCGTACTTTGATATGAATTATACAAGGTTACCTTGCTTACTACTCTGGAACTTTCATGAGCAATCATTTTATGGGCGATGTTGAACATGGAAAACGTATAAATAAACTTGTTTTTTGTGGATCTTCTTCGTTAATTACGACATGGATCGATACAAAGGAGAAGAGCAACGAATCGAATATTTTAAATCTGTATAGATATTCTACATCAACAGATAAACTCATTGAAAAAAAAACAGTAGATCCTATCAAATAAAAGACATGTAGTCATGATCATTGAGTAGATAATTTTAAACTTCTGAAAGCAAACAATTCTGATTTTGCTTTGTTATTAATAGACATTTCTTACTATGTCATCTCGTTGTCTTAGCTGAACTACTGAAGAAGGGTGTGGGTGTGTGGATTTGTATTCATTCACCAATACCCACGCCCAACCACATTCACATTCACATCACACCCACACCCTCCTTTTTGGGAAAGTTAAACACTGCTGAGAAATAATTCAAAATGTAAAATTGTCAAAAATCATAAAATATCCTGATGAAACTAACAACTTTTCTACTATCTACTGTGTCTTTAATGTTATAGCCAAATAGTTTATCAGCGTCACCTTCTAGCTTATATATGCAATTTAATTTCATCGAAATTTAAGAATCTTTTTCAACAATATTCTTTTACTGCCGATATATATTTCTGAGTAATGAGTATATAACATCATTAAACAGTGTCTACTCAACACTTTATTCAATAGTTCGTCTTCAAGAAACAAACAAAACATGTTCTAGACATTTATCTATCTATTATTGACAACTAAAATTAGTTTTGAAGATGCTCCAAGGAGGAAAAAGAATTATTCGTCAAAGTAGCTCAGTAGGAAGTAACCCTCTAGAAAAAGAAATATGTGATATTTTTGATGATACTATTCGCTTTATACACACGATCACGACATCCACACCCTCAGATACCGTCATATCGAATTGAAATTACTGATCAAATCGACTATTTGAATGAGCAGTACGGAAGACGAACGTGGACACATTAGTGAGAATGAGACAAGAGATACAATAATGGCGGATTAGTGTGCCGAGACAAGTAATAAGGGGTTTAATTGAAATTTAATAATAATTTTGTTTGAATAGCAAGTCTCACCATAGGTCGTGATTTTCTTGGTAGACGTGTGTGCTTTGCCGGATCGTATTAAATCTCAGACGCCAGTTCGATCAAGTGTTAAAAACTAGAAAAAAAAACAGGAAAACAAAAATTCATAAAAATACAAATGAGTCGGATTGCGTTCGTGGCTGTTTGTAGACAAGTGCCAGTTGACTACTATAGGAAATGAGGCTTTATTTGCGAAGTAACCACAGAACAGAGTCAAACTCATCGTTTCTTTATAGTGTCAGAATGTGTTCTTATTCTGTCAGTCGAATGTGATGGTGCAATTACGTTTTCAGTAGTGACGTTGCATTGCTGTTGATGCTATTTTTCAAGATATGTATCAATGCATTATTAATGGATGCGAATACCCGAGTTTGAATTGAACGGATGACTTTGTTTCACATCCGATTCAAAAATGACGATGAGAGTGGGATTGAAACAAAAATGAACATCCGTATCTACACATCGATTGTTATTGTAACACATAACCAAAGTGAAGTATTTTCAGATTATTATTATTTAAGGGTGTGAGTGTGGGGTGGGTGTGGGGTGCGAGTGTAGGTGTGGGTGTGGGTGTGGGTGTGAAGTTGGTGGGAGTGTACGTGTTGATGTGGATACGAATAGATGACTCACACCCACACCCACACCCTTTTTTTATATTCATTTAATTAACGATGATTTAATAAAAACGAAGCAGTATATTTGAACAATCAGACTTTTTTTCTAAATGTTTTTTTCTTCATAATGAACGTCTACATAAAAGAAGGAGCAGAGTTTTGTCGAAACATCATAAGGCTGAGTAAGGATGCCACTAGGGAGGGTAGGGATTCAAATGTGCGACGTTTACCTGGACGTTCTTAATGGATGATCGCCTATATTTTTTCAATATATAAAAGGTGCTAGAATACTCTCTATGGAATTCAAATGCGGCACATGTTATAGCTGCTTATATTCTAAAAGATAAAATCCAGTAATACGGTTCGAGCTTTTTAATTTACTATGTATGTTGTATAAGAGTTCGTTATGGAAGACGTTGACTGTAAAATATTACAAGAAGTATGAAAGTATAGGAATCTTATTCTCTATGCTCATATCTCGTAAATTGTGGTAAACATCTTAAAGACGATTCATAAGGTTTTACCGGCAAAGAGATGAGTCAAAACTGAACAAGTTGGTACAGAAGCGAAGGATATCAAATATATTTGAGAGGTATCTATGTAACTGTTGATTAGATTTTCAAAAATATCAAAAGTTAGGACTGTGAATTTCGTGTTTTTGGAATTACTAAAAGTGTAAAATATAATAATCGAATCTTTGAAAATTAAAGGGTATTCTAAATTGATAGAACTCTCATATACATATATGTATAAGTGTCTATTTTGTTTTTGAAGAAGTAATGCTTTTGATATGTTGATTATATGTTAATGTACGCATAGCTCTCTAGTATCTCTTTCTATCATTTATTTTGTTTGTCTAATATTCTATTTAGACTCTAGATGAGGTACAAAAAAGAATAACACATGCACAGTCTTCAATACTAGTCAAATTAAGGAGACTATTTTTTTCTTGGCGTATGAACTAAGTCAGCAATAGATTAAACTAGACTTTATAACGTTTGTTTTCTTCGGCATAATTTTCTTTAGAACATAAATTGTTCATCTTCATGATTTTCATATGAAACTGACTATACATTATTTCACAGTACGATAAATATCTTCATTCTATGAGAAATTGATAATGAAAATTTTGAAAATTCATTATCTGCGAACTTCCGTAGGTTGTATCTCTGGAAAAACAAGTATAATCAAATTATCATTCAGTTCACTTTCAAAAAAATTTAGAGTCTTCTACTTGTTAATAACAAACAAAAAGTATTTGCCATTACTTGCAACTAGATGGCGACCACTCAAAAGATGTCAAACTCAGCAAGAAAAACCTATGGATACAAATTTGTTCGAGACTTTTTATAGTTTACCAAGATCTAATATTTGACAAAATATCAGCTGAAAAGGCTGCGCATACCTTGAAGTGTTTTCTCGTGAGTGACATTTTGCTCAACAGAATTAATTATAGTCTCACATATGGAATTATGAGAGATATACCATTCCCAATTTCAATTTTGTACAAGATTAGGAAATCACCATTGTGTTTAGTACTAATTATTACTTTAACAGATTAGTCTAAGACAAAGAGTAAAAGAAATATTCAATTTAGTCTTTGTGATTTTCTGAATATGTGTACGACCTAGGTAATCTATGTACGTAATCTTAATTAGTACAACTAAAGATATGTGAGAACACCTTTGAGTTCTTTATATTGTCGCGATCACTTTAACCGGATACAAGGAAAAAAGAACCTGATCGAAACTACCAGAAAGAGTTGTTTGAATTAGCACTAAAGATTAAAGTTAAATATTTTATGATCTTAATTGAATTATCTCATAAATCATATCAAATAGTATATAATATTAGTGTCATGTAAAACATCAAATTTCTTTATTTTGTTTTTGATTTTATTTAATTTCATTTTAGCCAAATAGTAATCTACTTTATTTATTACAGACAATGTCTGAAGCGTTTAATCAATCAGTTCCTTTTTGTCAAATTCGAATACATTGAGTCGCTCACCACTATATCATATTCATATGGATATCCACAAGCAAAATTCCTCAAGATATTTATCGCGATTCTGTTCAATCAGCTGTTTTAGATAGAGTTCGAACTCGTTTAGATGAAACAATGCAAATAGGAAAAGCACAAATTGATTTACTTCAACGAATTGAACAAGATTTAATTGAGGAAGAAAAAAGAATTCAATCATTTATTAATGATGCATAACAACAACAAATTCAAGCATAAGTTTGGCTTGTTTTTAGAATTAAATAACACATAAGAAAGCACAATCTAATGAAATGTGAGAAGCAACACAAAATATGTCATCATTATCACCATCAGGAAAAGGAAATGCTGTTAAAGAAGATGCTATTATAGTTCCTCCATCTGTAGAACTTTCTCGAAAACAATTTATTTTAAGAACTACAATATATAAATGTCGACAAGCTGCTGACTGATCTTTAAAATAAATATTTATATTTGTTAAATAAGAATAAAAGTTAAAAATGGAGACTCCGGGCATCGATCCCGGTGCCCCTCGCATGCAAAGCGAGCGCTCTACCGTGTGAGCTAAGCCCCCATCGAGAGTTCTTGCTCGATTTAATGTCGATTATTTTATATTATACGAACTAAGACTTGTATAAATAATTTAATCATAACAATGTGATTTTATAATTGTCTTTCATTCGAAAAAGAAAATCATTTCAAAAGCCTCTGACTATAGACTAACATCTAAAGACAATTCAATAACAACGGTCTAATCTAAAATCATATGAAAAGCTAGTAAACTTGACGTATCTATTATTTGAAATTCATTTTGCTTACAATATTTGTTGTTTTCAAGAGGAAGAGATAACGGAGAAGTACAAAGTATTGTAAGCAACATATTTGTTGTTTATGTTTTTGAAAATCTAACTGCCCCATTCGTTTAATCAGTCTAAGACATTTGACAAAACTTTTCTGATCTGTTGCTATAGAAATCAGTAAAACCAATGATTTTTTGACTTACTTATAGTCGAAAATTAAATTTTATTTTTTATAAAGTTTGCATTACACTGGCAATCTTCTAATGTGTTGAAATTGATGATATATTACTCAACAAAATTTTGTCGAACGTTCATAATATGGTACATCTGCTCAAGTCGGCTTATAACTAGAGTTACTAAAAAACTATGGTTCTACACATTTTTGTGCAACATTATTGATAGAGAGAAGTTAACAAGAATAACTCCTAATAAATTTTGATAAATGATGGAAATAAATGTCACTCATAAAGAAATGTGTTAAGCAATAACATTAATTTCGATGATTGATTCATTGAATAAAACATGACTGCTTCAAAATTTTATCAGGTTTTTTTTTTTTGTCTTCAATTCCTGGTATATTTTACGAATCGAATAATCATTAATTCGTTTTAGGCTAATCTGTACACTAATACAAATCTAATAAGTAAAATATTTAATTACAACCACAATATTTTTTTTGTTAAGATATTCGTTTTTTAATTACTTGTGAAACTAAGATTTAAATCATTCGAGTATTATCGTTTATTTCTCAATATGTACACAAATTAAATGTATAAAAAAAAATCAAATAATAACTAGAATTCTTATTTTGTATCTTAAGCGAACTAATAAAAGTCACAGTCAATAGACTCGGTTTTGTATGACTGTAGATTTTTGATTCGTTGCGTCTAAAAGAAAAGTCACACCTGTACACAAAGTGTATTTATGTACCCATGTTTGAAAACAAGTAGATGAATGATTAGAACGATGACATCATAAAAATAAACAATAGAAAGAAATAGCAAAAAACAACTAAACCATTGGAAAAACTAACAAATTAAATTGAACCGTAATAGCATCAGGCAACTCTATCGAAGATCCAATCTGTGTACGGGGCCATGGATTAGCTTGTTAATATCTCTGATTTGAATGGCATCAATAGATTCTATTATATGCAGGAAAATTTCCATCGTCACTGTGAAATTAGCAAAAATATATTTGATTTCATCAATCTTTGATTGGTTTATTAATAAAAGAAATATTTTAATGCGTAGTCATTTTGGTTTTATTTATGAACTAATTAATGGTAAACGCATGTAACAAAAACAAAACTTTTATTCTCGTTTATTTGGTGACTTTCTTGAGCCACGTTTGTTTCCACCTTGAATATGATCACGACGAATTGCTGAACTAGTTTGTTTTTTATTGCGTCGTTTTCGTGCACTTATATAAAGAAAAACAGCTATTGCTATTGATAAGAATAAAAAAACTGCCCATTGTTTCATCACTAAATTACAATTGAAAATAATATTAAATCAAAAAAAAAATAAAAGACAAAAAATTTACAAAATTGAAAAATGAATGACCATGGTAGAAGACCTTCTTTTGTTTGTGGTCTAGATGAAGGTAATTGTTGTTCATCTTCAGATTCCTCTTCAATAGTTGCTTCGTCGGACATGATTTTTTTTGTAAAATCTACAATCAAAGAAGAAAAATTCCAAATCATGTTTCTTTTTTTTTTGTATTTTTAATAGACAAAAAGCAAAAAAAAAAAAAAACGAAATATTCATTGAGTTTTTTTTGTTTGTTCTAAATCAGGATTAGGAGCTGACCAATAATATCCTAATTGAAATATTAATAAAAAATTGGCAAATGAATTTAATATATATGTCCATATAAGTGTTGGATCTCCTGTTTCTTCAATTGATGTAAATATTCGTGCTAGTGAACCAAAAAATAACATTAACATTGTTATAGCAGAAAGATTTCCAGTTGATTTTGCATTATATATGCAATAGGATTGCCAAAGACGACTTATTAAACTTAATGCAAGAGATAAACCAGCTAATAGACCAACAAATTGTGCCGGAAGTATTTTTTGATACATTAAAATGGTCACAAATCCACATAAAACTAAATGAAAATAAAATCTTATTCGAATATGATCAAAGAACAAAAACTTTATAAATAAATTCTTCTTCTTATAGATTTGTCATCACTTAAAATCGACTAACATTATCATGAATGAGTCAAAATTCAATGAGAAAAGACTTTCTTTATGAATAACAAAATTCCTACTACATACAGATGACATCATCCTACAATAAAAAAGTAGCACCATCTATGAAAATGTCAACACAAATGAGTAAAACTTGATAATACATAGAGGATATCTTTCTTTACAATTCTATAATAAAACTGTTACAAAACATATTTCAATTGAATACATTAGTTTATTTCTAAGTTAATAATGACCTTAAGAAGAAACCATAGAACTTTCTCATTATTAAGTGTATACAGCTCCGAGAAATTTCAAATAAAAGCAAATATTTGTGTACAATTTTTTATTCGAACAAAATTTTGAAACTCGATTACTATTCATTTTGATAGATATTAATTCTAATGAAATCTGATTGAATCAAAGTTTATTCAAAAAAAAAAACAACACATATTTATATGTGATGTTTATAATATATTCAAGGAGAATCATTTCATATCATCTGTCGTACTTATATTATTATATAAGAATATTTATTCAATTGTAATGCAAATTAACAAAAATATTGTCTTCTCAAAACTTCAAAAGCAGAATAGTCCAATCAAAAAAAAAAATTCTTTCGAAAGTCTCTTCAAATTTGGTCTGTTTTTTTTTTGAAAAAGAAAAGATTTGCTAACAGCAGGATGTCTTTAACCTCGATTTTCATTCGTCATTCATAATAAAAAGATTTTTCAATAGAATAATTATGTCTACAAGTGAAATAATAAAAAAAGACCTTATCGATAAGTAAGATCGATTTTCACACTTGCTTATCATGTTTATTTTTAACTATTAAATCTTACATTAAAATTTATCCTCATTCGTTATATTTCAAGCTAAAATAATTATTAAAATCTTAAAATGATCAATTTGATATAATCGTTATATCCCTATTGAGACAAAAAACAAACAAACCTAAATAAACAATAGCGATTGTATATTTTCGTTTATAATAAAGTACCAATAAAATAACCAATATTGTTTGAATAAATAAAAAATAAGAATCTCCATAAGCTGATATTGGAAATTCTGATGTATAACCATAAGCCATTGATCCAAATATAGCTGCTAACATAATTGTTTCAGCTAAAACACTAACACCAACACCTGATTTATTCCAATATATTTTAACTATTTGAGGAAATTTAACAAGTAATGAACCAATTAATATAGCATAACCAAGCATTTTACTTAATAACATTTTATTGCAAGTAAAATCAAAAAAATGTTGTTTTAATACTAATTGATCATAACAATGAGGTGATAATAAATTTGATACAATTGTTTCAAATGATGACCAAAATGATTCTTCCATTCTTTGTTTGTTTTAATTCTTTTGATTTTATAATCGAACAACAAACGAAAGTTCTTTTACAATACAAATAAAACTTCCCTTCCACATGAAAAAGACATTATTCTACTGATAAAACGTGTCGTTATATTTAATCAATTACATTCTATAGAAAAAGATGTCACTATCTAACAACTTACATTTTATATAACTACATTGTTAAAACTTTATTCAACCTTCGTTCTAATTTAAATAGATCGGTTATTAGGACCGAAACTATAAGAATATGTTATTCCAACTGAAACTAAACATTCTAAATCATATCAATGAGAACATAATTAAAGAAAGATAACCCAAAAAAATAATAATCATTAACTACAATTAGCGTGCATCGAGAATCGATACACTTGACCCTAGACTGACGGCATCGTGCTAAATTTATAAGCAAACCTAAGTATATCTGTACTCTAAGGAAGATAATAGAAAATGGAAGAGATGACTTAAAATGTAACGATGAGGCCTGTGGCAAAGTTAGTTTTTCAATAATATACAATGATCATTTGTGTTATAGAGATCAGAGATGAGCAAAATCGCACCGCGCCTTCCCGCGCCACTGCTCGCGCCTAGGCGCTACGCACATCTCTCTTTCTTTTTGCTCTACCAATCAGTTTCTCAAACACCACCGAATACCGGGATGCTCTAAGCATGTGCTCATCAAAGCTCAGACTAGTGTAGCGTAGGCGTGAGCAACGGCGCGGGGAAGCGCGGTGCGACTTTGCTCATCTCTGATAGAGATGATCATACATACTATAATCATATACAATCTTACCATAGATATGGTTGTTCGTGTTATATAAATGGGCATTTGTGTTGTACCCACCCTCGTTTGTCCCACAGAAACAGCTATAGTGGTCATAGCAACGATCATTTATGCCACAGAAATAGTAATATGTGCCATAAAAATGTTCATTTGTGCCACGCCCTTTTTACAAACAGACACAGATGAATTACAGTTTCTAGACCCTAGCCTTTTAGTCTAGGGAACATGAATAAAAAAAATGAGTATTGAAGCAGTTTTTTAGATCCCATATATCAAGGAATTTGGAATGTTTCTTTTAGGCCTGGGTCACTAAACAAAAACTACCAGATGCCAGATTCGATTTATCCAGACTATGATCAGAATCATGAAAAACAATATCAGAACTGGTTCGAGACCAAAAAATCTTGGTCCTATACATGTCTACTCCTAATTGAAATAAATAAGTCGACTATATTGAAAATCTTAGAAAAAAAAACGAAGGTATATAGAATGTTTCATAAGTCTTAAAACACAATAAAATTAATTAATATGTTGGACAGAAAGTAAATCTTAATCGAATGTTTTATAAATGAGTTTTACGTATCGGTGTCAATCTTTCAAATGACATTATCTATCGAATAATATTTTCTCTTCTAATAATTAAAATGTAAACATGAAAATGTCAGGAGACATCTTTTTACAATTGATCAATAAAAAAAGAAAAAAAAAAAAAACAAGACCAAGAACATTCCTATATTAATTTAATTAATAGAAAAAAACTATGACCTATTTATTTTCTACACTAATTTCTATTAATTCTTCAAGTTTCTTAGGAATATTTAATTGATGATATCAAATAATCTAATTCATTGTTTATTCAATTTACTTTTTATTTATTTAAAGCTTTTTCTCGAATTATCGAAATAAAAACTGAGTATTAAATAATTCAAAATAGAACCATTGTTATTTCTATATCATTCGTCATGCAATGTTTTTCAGATATTTTATCCATTTGAAATCTGTTACTTGAGTATAGTATTCTACTGAAGATGTTATCGAATGAAACTTAAATAATTATTGATTCCTAACATTTTCATGTTTAGATGTTTTTATTCAAAATAATATATCATTTGAAAGATTTACATCAATATATTTAAAATTCATTTATAAATTTATTTTCTATCTTAATATTATTCAGATTTTTTAAAAAAATAACAAAAATAAATCGAAAAAAAAAAAGATATGAATAAACAATTGATCTTATTATTTTATTTTTAACATTTATTTAGTTATGTTCGAATAAAAACTAATGAAGAATTTATTCTCTTGTGTATATTCTATGTTAGAATAATAAATATCTTTTTTTTTCGGAATTTGATATTCAAAACACATAAATCTATTGATTTTTTTGTTCATAAAAATACTTTCGAATATGATTTTCTTATGTCAACATAAAAATTATTCATACTATTTCTAATACTTTCTTTAGGAAATTCGATTAGTAATTTATTTTAAGATAATTCAAATCAAGCTAATCATTAAATTATTTCTATTCATTATATTAATGTGCATGAATAGATACAGACTAACTATGCCGAATAAACCTATGAATATAAAGTTATTATTATCTGATTAAAAAAAAAATATAAAAATCGCTTGAATTATCATTAAGAAATATTTATGTTTAGTTTTCCAATGAAATTTTGGAACCTTTCCTAGTTTGTTTAGAAACTATTCATTTCTATCTAGATCGAGTAATGTAAATTTTGAGACATTTTCATTAGATGAGATAACCAAGATAGATCTATGTGTAGACATTCATATAGAGGTTAAAAATAGAATTTTTTTTCAGAATCGTGACGAACTAAACTGATTGACTTGGTTTTATAAAAGTGCAAATCGAATTGACCTCGATAGTCAATAATATAATGATTGAATTTTTATTATTTTATTTTATTTCACAATAAAAAAAAAGAAATCTTGTAAATATTATATTTCTTTTTTTCTTCTTTATTGAAATTGAACAAAAATCTTTAACTGATTTAGATAAATAAATAATCTCCAATAATTATACAATTTTATCAAAAAGAAATACTTGAGAAAAATCCTCTTGTCTAATGTGAAATAAAGATTTTTCTTGAAAGAAACATTTCAGAAAATAGTAATGATAATATAAAAAAAAAACCAATAATAGATCATAAAGGGAAATGGCATTCTTTTGTTGATGAGTTTGTATTTGAGCTAGAAGAAAAAAATTCCATATGAAAAATAATACGTTAGTGACATTGCTTCGTTATTCTCATTGATAAGATGAGCATAGATTGATGAACGGAAATCTTTTATTTTATGATGAATGTCTTGAAAATATCTTTACTTTGTTCTTTGAATGAAAGAGCTTCTTTTGTAAATGTGCTCTTCCTGTTTTCTCTTTCCGTTCTATATTCGTTATTATCTATGATAAAGATATGCCCTATTTTTCTTTCCGGTATGTCCTTATACCATAAAACACAATATTTTGTTCAAAAATGTAATTATATTAAAATGAATTTTCTTTTTAATGTTTTAATTAAGTTGATTATTTAAAATAATAATAGTTATTTAAAATATCTTTGTAAACGTTTGATGTTCAGACATGTCAAATTGAGTTGATTGTATTTATAATAGTTAGAAAAAAAAAGAGAGGAATCCCTATTGTGACATAGAAGAAAAAAAAAAAAAATGTTTTCCTTTAGATTAGCGAAGCACAAAAAAAAAAGCAGGGCCAAAAAGAAATATTCTATTCTTATTTGCTTGTTATTTATTCTATTTCGACATAGCGTGTTATGTCATCAACATCATCATCCCAAACTCTATCATCAACATCAGTTCAACATTCGAATGAACTTATTGATTTAACATCATGTTCAACAAATCCAACAAGTTTTGCACCTTTACATCGTACAGTTGAATTAGAAAATCTTCATGATTTTATTAAAAATGATGAAAAACAAATAACAATTACAACAAAAAAAACTTTAACAAAATGTATGACTGTCATTGGTGATGGAAGTGACAAACAGATTTAATAACTCTTATCGTTTTTTTTTTAAACAAAAACTTTTCTTTTTCTGTTTCATTAATAAAGAAATTAAATCTTTTAAATAATATCCTAAATAGAATAGAATTTCATATTAATAGAAGATGGATTCTGTGACAAAAAAAAAACAATGATGAACGTGCTCTTTTCTTTTTTTTATTCGAAGAAAACGAACGATAAAAAATTTATTTTGAAGATTTTCTCTTATCTTTACATGAAAGAACACATGATGCTATTTTTTTTTTTTTTTATAAGAAATTATTCATTTGGAAAGATTATCTTCTTCCACTTTCTCCTTTTCTTTTTTGACATTCAATAGTATCTGTTTAGGTATTATTCAAAAAAAAAACAAAAGTATTATTTTTTGTTTGTTTGAATAATCATTTATTTCATTTAAAAATGCTTTATGGTATATTATTGGAAAGTGCACGAGATGGAATATGTCTTAGTTATGGAAATCATATATGGAAAAAAATTGTACAAGAACTTAATTTTGAACATGAATCATTTGCAACACTTGGTCGTTATGAAGATAATTTAATTGACAAAATAGCAGAATGTAAAAGAATATTTTCTTTTCTTTTTTTTTAAAATAATTTTTTTTTTTTGAATAAGGTCTTGCTGATATTCTTCATGAAGGTACACCAGAATATTATATGCAATTTTTTGGTGAATGTTTTGTTCGATTTTTTACAAATTATGGTTATGATAAAATTTTACGTGTTGCTGGAAGACATTTTAGAGATTTTCTTCATTCAATAGATCAACTTCATGATTCAACAAAATTTAGTTTTCCACAAATGAGATCTCCATTATTTCATGTACTTGAAGAAGATGAACATGGAGCTTTTCTTCAATATAAGTAAAAGATTTTTTTTTTGTTTTTTAATATTTAAAAAAAAGAAAAAAACTGAAATTAAAGATCACGTCGTCGAGGTTTTCAACGATATATTGTTGGTCAATTGAGAGAATGTGCATCTAGATTTTATAATGAAGATATTTATGTTAGAATTCAAGATGATATATCAACAAATGAATGTAATTATTTAAGATTTTGTTTTTTAATATAAAAAAAAACTTATTTTTAGGTACTCTTATTATATTTCGAGTTGATTTTAATAATTCAGCTGTAAAAGAAACTTCACAACGTCTTTTTAATAATCCAAATTTACCAGATATAACAAGTGAAACATTTTTTAAAGTTTTTCCATTTTGTCTTTTAATTGATCCAAGTATGCGTATATTTCATATGGGAAAATCAATTAAAAGTCTTTTTCCTGTTGATACTGTTTTAAATGGTCGATATCTTGAAGAAATTTTTCGACTTATTCGACCAGATATTATATTAGAATGGAATAAAGTAATATTAATTATTTATATTTATTTTTTGTTTTTGTGTTAATATATTTCTATTAAAAGGTACTTAGTTATGGTCGACATATTGTATTTTTAATGGAAAGTCGAATACCACTTCGATCTGATAAAGGAAATAAATCAAATGAAAATTTAATAATTCAAAGATCTAAAACAACAGTTGGACCAACAGGAAGTTCATCTATTCGTTTAAAAGGACAAATGAAATGGATATCGAGTTGGAATATGATTGTTTTCTTATGTCATCCTGTGTATGTCTTTTTTTATTCTTTTCTTATTCAAATAATTAATTGAATAAAAAAAAAAATAGATTATCAACAACTGAAGAAATGATGAATATTGGATTAACACTTCATGATTTAAATTTTTATGATGGAAGTAGTGAAATTCTCATAGCTGGAATGCAACATGCAAGACAATTACAAGCAGCTATTGATAAAGTATGATGAGATTTTCTTTGATTTAAAAAAAACAAACGAATTAAATTAATTTAAGCAACATGCTTGGATTTCACAATTACAATCAACTAAAGTTGAGTTACAAGAATGGCGTCGAAAAGGAAAACGTCTTCTTTATTCAATGATGCCACGTCATATAGCACAAATGTTACAACAAGGAGTTGTAGCCAATTCAATTTGCGAAGTTTTTATATATAAAAAAATTTCATTTTTTAATTAATATTTTTTTTGTTTTTTGTTTTTTAAATTTTAGTCACATAAATTAATAACTGTATTATTTTGTTATACATTAGATTTTAAAGATGTTATACAAAAATTAACTCCAACAGAAATAGTTCAATCTATTAATCAAATGGTTATTGTTTTTGATCAATGTTCAGATAAATATGATGTTTTTAAAGTTGAAACAAAAGCTGATTCATCTTATATGATTGTATCAGGTATTCAAGAACGACCTCAACAAAGACGAGTATCAAATATGGTATAGATTTTGTATTTTCTTATAGAATTTAATTTATTTTAATTTAATTTAAGTCTGGATCAAGTGCAAGAAGTTCAATAGGTGATGATAGTTTAGAAGAAGGAATGACAACTGTAAAAAATCCATTAGGTTTAAATCAAGCTGAAATTGTTGCTGGTCTTGCTCTTGAAATTTTAAAACAATCAAAAAAATTAATTAATAAAATAAGCAAAATACCATTTAAAACTAAAATTGGTTTTCATTCAGGTCCAGCTGTTGGAGGAATAGTTGGACATAAAAATTATCAATATTGTCTTTTTGGTGATACTGTTAATACGGTTTTTATCATATATTTATTAAAAAAAAAAAAAAAGAATTCGAGATTTTTTTATATATTTTAATAGGCAAGTCGAGTGACAACAACAAGTGATGTAAGAATTTTATTTTTATGAAATTTATACTATAATTAATATAATTAAAGGTGGGTCGTATTCATTTGAGTGCAGCATCTTGGCAATTATTAAAAGATTCTTCTTATTTTGAAACAAGTACTCGAGGAAAAATTCAAATGAAGGTTTTTTTCTATTTAATATTATATTTGAAAATTATTTATTTGTTTTTTTTTTTATAAATTAAGGGTAAAGGTGAAATGCAAACCTATTGGTTAAATGGAGCTACAGACGCATATATTGAACATACTCTTATATTAGAATCAAAAAATGAAACTGCTGGTAATGATATGTTATCTGATTATCATCCAACAATGTATGAGATAAATGATGGAAGAAAATCAATGCCATCAATAATTAATAAATTACCATCATCAGTTGATCAATGTCCATTTAATGCTTTTAAACCAACTCATTTTATTTAAACTAATAAATATCTTTTTAAAAGAAAAGAAAAGAGATAGACAACCTATTTTATCATCTGTTTATTTTAATAAATATTGTACGTTTTCTTTTTGTTTATTGTCATATTGTTTTTAATATAATATTAATTATTTGTAACCTCGTTGAATTCTAAACAATGTAAAAACTTAGTCAAATAATTTTATTGAATGATATCAAGGGTCGATTGATAAGAATATGTTTAAATACCTAACTTGTTTATCAGTACGTGCAAGAATGCTGGGCTCGTATAATTTTGGGGTTTTTTATTTTTTCTTAAGCTGATAGCATGTGTTATTAAGTATACAAAAAATATCTTTTATTCGGTTATTTTATCTATCTAATATAAATCATAATGTCAACTTAATACTAAAGTATAGTCTTATTTTAAAGTAAAATTGTTGTTGTTTTTTTTTTGTTTGTCATTTGAAAACTATGATCTTTAACATGTGAGTATGTATATTTTTGTTTTGTTCTGTTCTGTTCGATTACTTTATTTACCTTCAAAATATTTACTTTCTTTTTTCCCAGTATGGTATTATTTACTTCATGTATGTAGTGGAGATTTTGGTCAGCATGGAAAAATTTTTACTGTGAGAAAAATGATGTATTTGTTGAGTATATAAAGCTGAAGATTTTTTTTTTAACAGATGTACAAAAGAAAATTAAACTTATTTTAATAAAATATTTTTTTATTAGAAATTAATTATTTTCTACCCGTACCTTTGATATTAATAATTAAACAACATGTCCAAACGTTCCTGTAAGATTAATTTAATAATAAATTTATAATTTTTCTTTATTATTTTTCATTAAGCTCGAGCAACAGCTTCAACTGTTCCAAAATCAGTCTGGAATAATCCAGCTACAAGTACTACAACAGTATCTGAACGTTCTCAAAGTGAATATCCAACAGTAACAGAATCAATGAGTAAACTTTCAATGGGATCTGAATCAATAAGTGGAGCACGTTCTCAAACAACTCGTCCATCATATCGACGTCGAATTTTATATTCAGCTGTTCCTGATACAGCTGTACTAAAACCAATTCATCGTCCTGATGAATATGGTAAAGTAGGTAAATCCATTCAAATATATACGAATCATTTTCGTGTATCAATTGATGATGCAATCATTAATCAATATGATATTGAAATTTCAATGATTCGTCGAGATGGAAATTTATGTTCAGCACGAAAAGATGAACGTTGGCAAACATTAAAAGAACTTGCTAAGAAAGAAAAAAATTTTCCTATTGTTTGGTAAGTTTTTCTTGTTTATTTTTATTTTTCAAATTAAAATTAGAAACAAGTTGTTTTATTAATATGATATTAGGTATGACGAAGGTAAAAATTTATATACAAGAGAATTATTAACAGATTTTACAAAACCAATTCGTGTTCAAATAAAAATAAATAATGAAAATAAAATATTTGAATTTAAAGTATTGAATCTTGTTCGACAAGAAAAAATTCGTGATATATTTGATTTTATTAATGGACGAACTGAAATAAAACCAAGAGATCCTATACGAGTTATTGAAACATTATTTAAACAAAGTATTCGTAATGATCTTGTTTGTATACGAAATAATTTCTATAGTCGACGTCAACAACTTATTGATCTTGGTAAGTTTTTTTTTTGTTTATATTAACATTTTGTATTTATTTTAAGAAAATTTAATTTAAGATGATGGACGTGGTATGGCTAGTGGATTTCATCAAGCATTATGTCTTACACATTCTGGTCCAACGTTAAATATTAATTTAGCATTTACATGTTTTTATTTACCATTAAATTTTGTTGATTTTTCTTGTAAATATTTACGAAAAGATATTACTAAAAAAATTACGCCAACTGAAATCGAAGGAATAAAACAACTTTTTAAAAACTTACCAAGTATATTTGAACTTTTTTTTTTTTTATAAAATAAAATTTTTCTTCTAATATATAGTTGAAACAACACATGCTGGTCGTCCTCTTCGATATCGAGTAAAAGGTTTTGGTCAATCTGCAAATCAATTGACATTCAATCTTCGATCTGATAAAGATCAAACAACAACAACTGTAAAAACTGAAAATGAATTAACACTTGATGATCCCCATAATGATCAATCAACAGTAGAATTGAAGAAATCAATTAGTGTAGCTGAATATTTTGCCAAAAAATATAAACCATTAAAATATCCTCATCTTCCTTGTGTTGATGCTCGAAATGGTAATGGAGAAAAAGCAAATTGGTTACCAATGGAAGTTGTTAAGGTAAAATTAATCAATAAATCGATGTATATTAATAATATTATTTAATAGATTGTTGAATGGGAACGTGCTTTAAGACCACTTGATAGTGTTCAACGTGCTCTAGTCTCAAAAACAACAATTATTAAACCAGATAAACGATATGATCAAATTATGAAAATTGTACGAGAAAGAAATTTTCAATCAGATATATATTTACAAACATTAAATATTAAAGTAGATACAAATGAAATGATGCAAATAAAAGGTAAATTAATATTTAAGATTCTATTTATTAATTTATTAATATGATTTAGCTCGTATTTTACCACCACCGGAAGTAAAATATCGTGGACAAAAAAACAATGAAGTTGCTGAACATGTTGCTGTAGGAAAATGGTCAATACGAAATCGATTTTATACTAGTCCAATCATTAATCAATGGGGAATGATTTATTTTGGTCCAAAACCTGATCAAAATATTATTAATATTTTAACTGATTTTCAAAATCAACTTCCACAAGTAAATTTTCATTGTCTATCATTATTTTATTGAATTGGAAAAATAATGTTTAGCTATTGGCTGACTTTGGTTTGTTATTTAAATCAACACCAAAGACTATGGCAAAACCTCCTCAAAGTGAAGATATTGAAACTGCAATGAAAATAGCTTGTAATGAAAATTGGCAAATAGCTATTGTTGTTCTTAATAATGTTCTACCGGAAGTATATGAATCTGTTAAACAATGGGGTAATCAAACACTTGGTGTAACTACTCAATGTGTCAGTTTTCAATCACTTCAACGAAATGCTGGCAAATATCGCATGTGTAAAGATTTTTGTTATTTGTTATTTTTCTTTTTGTAACGATATTATTTTTAGATATTCAAAATTTAAGTCAAAAAATAAATACAAAAATCGGTGGTATCAATGGAATTGTTAATTTAAAAGCAGCACTTAGTCGTTCATCACATGAAGATTTATTTATGTTCTTTGGTGCGGATGTAAGATATTTGTTTAATCAAAAAAACAAAAAAATTTTTGTTTTTTTCTTTTAGGTTACTCATACAACTTGTTCACCTGATCAACCATCAATAGCAGCTGTTGTTGGTTCATGTGATCCAACATGTAGTCGTTATGTAGCACGTCTTGCTGAACGTATGTTTTCCTTTATTCGTTAATTAATCTTTGAAAACAAAAAGTCCTTTTTTTTTTTTTATTCTTAAAGAATATCCAAAAATAGGTCGTTGTTCAGTAGAAATTATCAAAGAACTAGATAAAATAGTTATTGAATTACTGCAAGTTTTTTCACGTACATGTGGAAATCGTTTGCCTAATCGAATTGTTTTTTATCGTGATGGTGTTGATGATGGACAATTTCAAAAAGTACTTGATAATGAAATAAATAAAATAAAAAATGCTTGTCGAGGTAAATTTAATTTTTTTGTTTTGAAAATTGTTTATTTTTGCGTATGTTTAGTTGTATATGGAAATTTACAATTACCTAGATTAACATTTGTAATTGTTAAGAAAAAACATCATACACGTTTCTTTGCATATGATGGTCAATATACAAATAATATAGAAGCAGGCACAGTTATTGATCAAGATATAACACATCCATCACAATTTGACTTTTATTTATGTTCCCAAGCGGCTATGTAAGTCTTTATTTGCCCATTAAAATGATTAAATTCAATTAATTTTGTTAATAGAATGGGTACATCTCGTCCAGCACTGTATCATGTTCTTCATGATGAAAATGGTTTTAGTAGTGATGACATTCAACAACTTACTTATTGGGTATGGATTTCTTTTTCAAATAAATATATTTATTGAATAAATGTTTTATAAATTTTAAAAATAGCTATGTCATACGGATGCTCGTTGTACAAAATCAGTCTCAGTTCCAGCTCCAGTTCATTATGCAGATTTGGCAGCACGTGCTGCTCGTATGTTTAAATTTGGTGATAATCTTGATCAAAATGAAGAAAAGTTAGTGAAAGAACATTTTTTTTTGTTCTTCTCTATTTTAATTTTTATATTTAGTGATGATGAATCTGATCGATCAGACAATATTTCATTAAATGATATTGAAACTAGAGTTGTAATATTAAATAATAAAATTCAAAATAATATGTGGTTTGTTTGAACATTGATGTTTTTTTTTTTATTGAAAAATGTCTTTTGTTTTTTTTTACAATCATTAATAAAGACATGTAAAATGTGTTTGAAATTCTATATACAACTCTATAAGCTATGACATTTAGATTTGTCTCAACAAAAAAAAAACAGAAATTATTTCTACATCAAATAATATAAACAGTTCGACAATTTTTAAATACAATACTTATAAAACTAGTTTACCTGTCAACGGCAAAAAAAGAAATTTGAACTCGCTCATTTTCAATTTAATTATATTTGAACTGTTACTGTAATCTCTAAGAGATTCAAATGTGAAAGATGACGTAAACGCATTTCTTCAGCATTCCTTTACTCAATCATTTAGAAATACGGTAAGAAAATAAACGTTTAGTTTAATTGAATCTGTTGGAATAGTAAAGAAGAAAATAAATGTTGAATACAGCGCACTTTGTTGTTTTACTTTTTGGAAGCAGATCGACTCAGAAAATGATTGATAGTTCAATGCAGTGCATCGTTATTCTTGTTATTTAATATTCTTTATTGTAAAGAGAAAAAAAAACATGGCTCCAACAGCTGACAATATGAAAGTATGTTGCGTTTGAGGTTCATCTTTTAATGCTTAATGATCTTGAAGATTGTCATAGTGCGTGTAGTACTGCGGATGTTAGTCTAGTCGCTATTAATAACATACAAGAATTTCTCATTTAATTAGTAATCTTAGTCATTGTTCTTAGCTTTTCAGAAAAAACTATAATAGATGTATCCCAATCAATGACAATCACGATCAGGACTTCCATTTCAAGAATTGAATTAAAATAATCTTCAAGTAAATTTAGTTTCTTGCTGTAATAAAACAAAATACATGCACGAACTATTCTAAGAAGTTCATCAAGTATTATTGCATTCTCGTTCTACTGTAAATAAACGAGGTCCTTTTCTAAGTAACTTCATTGATTCTCCATGAGACTAGGTGAAGTTTAAAGTGGTTCATCCTCACATGCTGTGCTTTAGGGGTTATGATCGTTTTACCGAATTTTCGACTTGTAGAAGATTTTTACGAGAAAATTAAATTACGAAATACTAATTCATTAATATTTATGGTTGTTAGAAAACTCTAAAAATTTCAGTCAATAAGAATACGTTCTTATCGGAATATTAAATATTAAAAAACGATTAAACGTCACAAGAGAAACACAATACGAATACTTTTCATGAAATATTATCATTATTATATTAGTTGATTAAAGACTATATGTTGCAGAGATATCAAGAGAACATTTAGTGCTACCAATGCATATGGAGAGGAATTTTTCTCACGCTTTCTATATAGAATTATGATACTGTCGGTGTTAGTCTTGGTAGGCCTCAAGTAATCAGCAGTGCCTAAGAACTAAGAAATAGAAATTCCTAATCTGTTGAGGAATTATCAACATGGTTGTAATAATTCCTTGGAAATGGATATCGACTATTAGTTCCCTCATACATGAAAGTCATCAATTATAAGAGGAGAGTGCATGTTATACATCATTACACGCGAACACTTTTTGAGCAGTGAAAGAATCGTTGGGTTCAGTTAGAATAGTTGACAAGAATATGAAAAATTATTGGAATGCATAGACATTTATTATCAGTTATGTAGAAAATTCTCAATAACGAAATTTGTTTTATAAAACAAGAAGTCAGGTGCATCTATACAAACAGATTAAAATTATTTAATTCGAGCTAATTATATATCATAGTTCTTATTGTTTCTCGAAACTCTGAACTTTAATACATTCATCCATTATTGGAATTGTTTTTAAGTGTCCGATATTGACGAGTCAAAAAATATAAACACTAGTCTTTATGAACTTTTTGAATATTTGGTAAAATTGCTTTAAGTATAACAAGAGATATTTCTACGCGTAAGTAATTTGATAGTAAAGTCGGCTATTCGATATTTTAATTTTCTTTAAAATTAACTCAAATAATTGTTAGATCAATGCATTGTTTACAGATAGCAAGCAGCTTTTATTATCAGAAGAGATTTTCTATTAAGTACATTTGCTATATATACATTACATTTAACATCTTTATTGTTTCTGATTATTTGCTTACGTTTCTAATTCTAAAATAATAGTTCTACGCTATAAGCAGATTTTAAAAAATACATGCTTAGCAAAGTTGTTATCAAGTAGGTTTATTTAGAATCAGAAAAAAATTAATTCAGGATGACTTACGCTATAAATAGACTCTCAAATATACTTATATGTTGTAAAGTCTGAAGTAAGATAAATTGCATCCTTTATAGACTGAACTGTCCTGCAATCTGAAACTCAAAATTTTCCGTTAGCATTCGTTGTGACTATTATTATTCCTTCCATTATTCTTGGAAAATTCATTTCAACCTTTTATTTCGAATTCAAGAGAAGGGAAAAAAACGAAATCAAATAAGAAACACAAAAAAAGTATATCATATATATTTTTTAAAAACATCCACTCGATGTGATACGTTAAGATGATGGTCAATGTTCATGACATTCACCAATATTGAAACACCGCGAATATCTTAAAGAATATGACCAGAGACCAATTTATTCATCCTAGATTGGAAATCAAGTAATCGATAGTTTCATTTGAAATGATTATAAATTATCAGATGCATTGCAAACCAGGACAATCGCCAGCTTTCGGATCCTTGAATTGTTGGCGGAAAGTTTGAGGAAAATACAGTTTCTTGCTGGAAACGATTGCTGTTTTTTTTGATCTGGGAATTAAATGCTTCTGATAACTTGATTGTAGACATAAGATTAATACCGTATGATGAAGCAGATACGTGAAAATTTTCGAAGCCAGCGAAATGCATATCTCTCAGATGTTATGAAGTCAAAGAACCGAAAACAGAGAATGTAATTTTTTTTCTCACCACCGCTATCACTATGCTGATTGAAGAATGACTATGTATAATGAAACTAGAATTTGTTTCATGACATTATTTTTAAGAAATGAATAAAAAATTAATTTTGTAATTTAAACAATTTTTAAACTTTGCACTACAAAGTAATAGATTTTATAAATTTCCTAATAAAAGTTGTGTATGGCATTTATTTCAGATGTTGCTGTGATTGGACTTTATGCTAGATAAATTTTCTAAGAAAGTCTACAAAATCTTTAATTAAAAAACCTCGTATTTTGCCGTTTACTGCGAAATATAAAAGTTATTTAACGTAAATAAAAATTATTCTTTATCCACATTCTTCGTTCATTTTTATTGAAACCATAATTAAATTCATTAAACAAAAGCTAAAGATGAAGATTTCTTTTCCAGAAGATTCTAGACTATTGGCAACCTTTGCGAACTTATATGGTAAGTAGTGTCGATTTTATCCTGCTTTGAATAACAAATTTATTTTGTTGAAAAAACAAATATGGCTAGATTAATGAAAGTTACTATTCTAACAAGATGTCACTGATTCAAGTTTTTCATCATCATCATCATCATCAAGTTCTTCTTCTTCTTCGATTCGAGTAGCAATTTTTCTTTTTGGAACATAACGAAATGCTTTTATCCAATTATTATTTGTATGTTTTAATGTTAATAATATATTATAAACTTCATGAAAAGCTAATGCACGACTTGATGTTGAATGAAATCTAAAAAAAAAAAATAGAAATTTAAAATGACAAAAAGTTTTTAATATTTTGATAAAATGATAATTACGTAAGATATTTTTCTAATGGTAATTTTTGATGACGAATATTTTGTCTAATAGCTTTTTGATATGTTAAAGGTTCTTTATTTTCATCATCATAAATTCCTCCAAGAATATAAACAGCATCATGATCAAAATGTGTCATTTCATTAGGTGAATCAGGTGTTAAATAAATTAAACGATCTTTATCAAATAAATCAATATATAAATCTCTTGTTGAATGAAAATAAGTTGAATGTTCATGTGGTAATAGATGATTACATGTTTGAAAATTATGTGAAAGATCACTTATTATAATATAAGCTGGTGAATGAAAATGATCAATATGTTTAAAACAACGAAAAACTCTTTGAACAAGTGATGAAAAATATGAATGACGAGCATGAGCAAATTCAAAACCACCATCAATAACAAAAAAATCTCCTAATCGTGCTGCTCTTGCTAATGCATAAAGATTAAGCCAACGTTGTGGATTATATTTCATGTCTAATGTAGCAAATATTGTTTGATGAAAAAGAGATTCTAAACGATTAGAATCTGATATAGTAGCAAGCATTTCTTTTCTTTTTTCCATTCGAAATCGAAGACGTTCTCTTCGTGCTTCTTCATCACATAAATATCTTAAAAATTAATATATAAAAAAAGAAAAAAAAAATTCTTTTATTTATTTAACTTACTCATAAAGATCACGTCTAATATTAAGTGATTTAGTAATAAAAAGTCTTTGCCAATATTTAGGAGCTATACTTGATTTTGGTACAGGTTGAGCCCAATATTGATTTAACCAATACATTTCTTCCCAAAGTATATTCTTTTTTGTATCTTCATCATTTATTTGATCAAGTGATTGAGTTACATGACGAAGAAGTGTCCATCGAAGAATAGAAATAACTGTTGAACGTTTTGTTTTTATTTTCACTATTTGTTCCCATCCACGAGGACGAAGAAGCATCGTTTTTCTTTCTTAATTCGTTTATATAACATCTTGTTAATTAGAAGACACTTTCTCTTCTCCATGTCTTCTCATACTTTTTATTTATTGGATAATTTTATAAAAAAGAGATGCCGCATCTAGTCAGTAACAAAAAAGTATAAGTAATAATACGTTTTAGACTCAAAGAAATCAATATTGAAGAACAATCAATTGTTTGTACATCGAGATTTCAGAAATAAATCGTCTTCCAGTACCAAAACTTTATACATCTAATCAATGCGAAGTTTTATAGAATTAAATTATTTCCCTTATGAATAGTATAAACACTATTCTATGTTAATATTTACAAAGATAGAATTTCTTTTAATATAATAGCTAACCATTTATCTTCTATGGCAATGTTCAATCAATATTGAACTTTATAGAATATTATCTCAAAAACTACTCCAACTTCACATTCAAAGTTGACTCTTTTTTAATTAAATAAAAATAAAATTAATTGAAATATCACATATAGCTTCAATGTTCCAAGAAAATAGATCAATTTAAATTCAATTTTAAATATTTTCTTTCTTTTTCTATTTATAAAAAAAAATATTCGATTCATTTCTATTTAGTAAGAAATTCATTGCTTTTCTTTTCAATCAAAAGATTTATATTAATTGAAATTTATTCTATTTAGAATTCACTGCAAGTTCAAAATTTTCTTTTTGTTTTTCGAACGTAAAATGCTTTTTGGTACAGTTTCTGTTCATTCTGAAATGTACAAGCAACACATAAGAATAAAGATGCCATAATGAATACGAAAAAAAGAAATACAAGAAAGTTTCAGTAATGAAATGCAAAACAATAAATAATATGTGTAGGTCACAGGGAAAAGATTGTATCTTTGAATCAAGTTAATGATTAGATCGAATGAGATTTAGACATTTATTACTAAATCTTTTTTTTAAAATAATCAACTTCACTGTCTTCGGTATATCGAACGAAGGTTATTATAAAGATATGGAATCATTCTTCAAAACCACTTTTGTAAACTGTTCTCATATCATTTGTAAACGTTTCAATGAAATCAACTGCGTATTTTAGTGGTGACATAGAGAATATACATTGGTTCATCATTTTTATTGACATGTAAATGAAATATACAAAAGTGACAAAAAATAAATAAATTTTACAAGAAAATTACACAAAAATAGTCTTTCGAAAACTAGCTGCGTCCTCGATCTGCAGATTGACTACGTTCACGACCATTTCTAAAACGAAAATATAATGTGTTATTTTCAATTTTAACAAAATCTATTTCTTTTCCTATATAAGTTAATATATTTGATTAAATAAAAAATAAAAATATATATGTAATTAATATATTAAAATAATTATAAATTAGAGTAAAATAAATAATAAATTTAAAAATTAGTACGAAATAAATAATAAAATATTAACTTATATTCGAATTAAATATTGATGTTTCGATCAAAATTGACCTTGTTCAAGTAATGTTCTTCTTAAATGTACATAGATGGTATTCTTTCTTCTGTATGTTCCTTCTTTTTCCTTTTATTGACTATAATGATGCTCGGTCGGAAACTACAAGACGGTAATACTGATACGAGACGACATTTATGCTTTCTCGTCTATACCAATATTCATTGAAGTCAAGTAAAGTACA
This sequence comes from Rotaria sp. Silwood1, assembly GCA_905250075.1. Lineage (NCBI taxonomy): Eukaryota > Metazoa > Rotifera > Eurotatoria > Philodinida > Philodinidae > Rotaria > Rotaria sp. Silwood1. The sequence goes on along the minus strand of CAJNOP010001507.1, from coordinate 1,470 downwards.
AAAACAAATATCTATACATAAAAGAATACCATCTCCATACATATAACAACAACATTCTGAAGATCAATTTTGACCGAAACAGCAACAATTAATTAATTAAATATAATATTATATTTTATTATTTATTTTCTACTAATTTTTAACTTTATTATTTATTTTACTCTAATTTTAATTTTTTTTATATCAATACATTGATTAGCTATATATAGAATTTTGTCTTTTTTAATTTAATAAAATTAGATTACATAGGAAAAGTAGCGTTACTACAATTAAAACTCATAATAAACTTCCTTAACGAATTTGAGATTATGTATAAGTAAAACATCAAAACTACATAATTCCAATATCTTCTTTTCTAATAAGATCCTACGTCATCAGACTTATTAAGAATAGGGTGTGGGTGTGGGTGTGGGTGTGGGTGTGGATGGCTGTGGGTGTGGGT
>CAJNOP010001506.1:0-29739 GCA_905250075.1 Rotaria sp. Silwood1 | reverse complement strand
ATCAACGCTAGTAATCTAGTAAGCGAAAAGGAGATAACCTAACAAATGAATCGATTGAATCAGGGTTCTGTTCGTTTATTTCCCTTTGATTATAGAACATGTATGTAACCATCATCTGATGATTCAGAACCGCATGAAAAAAGAATAATCATAACGACACTTGTGACACCGAGCACAAATGTTCTATTACAAAATGCTATTTTCTGCCAAACACATCGTTGGAGTTAAGTTAATAAGCGAAATTTACATGACAGAGGAACCATTCTTAGGAAGATGGAGTTCATTTATCACCTTTTTTATCAGCGAAGCTGGAAAGACTTTCAGCAGATCATAGTTGACACAGGAAGTGAATTGTTAGGACGACCTTCAATGCCTTGTTCAATTAATTTTCACCTTATGAGTATAAGTTCTATTATAATTAACTATGAACAAACCATATAATACATGACTTCTCATAACAATAGTTATATTCAACTATTCGATTCTCTTGAGAGCAAACCTTTCAAGATGTTTTACTGATCAGTGGCGACCAGAGAAATATATAAATCTCATCTAGTTTCTTACCAGAAACATCGAATTCTTGAGGTTCTAAATAAAAATATTAAGTTATACCATCATACACGAAAGAGATTGTGAGTTCAGTAAACTCTTAAAAATCAGTACACGATTTCAATGACATTTGTAAGCATATCGTATTAAGATACTTTTAACAGTCGATATCATTTTCAGTAGTGGATAATGAGACGAGCCGATGAAAAAGTGTTAATTTTAATACAAATATCCTTCACTCAACATAAAGTCATGGATTTCACAACGAAAAAGAACCGAAAAATCGAATTGTATATCTATCATTCATTATTCTATTCTGTACCTTTCAGTTCTAAGGGACACTGTTTTTTTGGAGTGAAAAGCTAATATGATTGTTATCTCCTTATCACTTTTTGATTTCTACTTGTCACTTTACAACTTGTTGAAGCGTGTGTGTGTCGATGCGGCACTTAGACCACATCCATACATCTAGAACAACATCATCATGAGCACTCGCAGTCACATGGACACCATCACTTCATTTCACGTTTTCACAAAGCATGAGTTCGACATCGTTCCTTCAACGGTCACGACATTCTATCTTATTAGGAGATAATGTCAAATACAGTTTTAAGTTTTTCAGTTTCATTGAAATTTTGTTGACGTTATGTATATCTCAGGACTAAATTTGGGAGAAAATCTGAAAAAAGCCACAACAGTCATTAGTCTCAAGTGTCAACAATAAAATGAAAAGAATAGAACAGAATTTTTCAGTCGCAGTCGCCGAATGTTGTAGAAGACCCGAAAAGACGTTAAACATGAGTAATATGTATAAATGAAAATTATTATAATTGAAATAAATAATGAGAAGTGCAGCTGAAATTTATCTCTGTATGCGAGATTGGGTATCCTCACCAAAAATCGGATTTTTCGTAGAACTCTTGGCTGAAGCTAACATAAATTGAAAAACTGACCATTGTTTTGACGCAAGTATTTTTTAAAATATTTTGCAGGACTTTTGACATCGAAAGCGATTATACTAGCTTGAAAATGACACTCTAGACAGTAAGATTCATCAACTATTGCATACATAAGACTTGTCCACTTCTTTACGCCGAATACACTCATTCAGTTTCAGTTACTTTTAATGTTAATAACGCTACCTTAATTCAGATTATCCAGAAGAAAGCTACTAACTTATCTGAACGTCTATAAAAAATCTTGCCAATATATTAAGCTGATATCGCAATTTTTTATTTTTGAAATAGAACTCACTCCTAGGTTAGTGTGATTAGGAGGACACATCCGTATTAAATATGCTACAAAAGCATGTGAAAGCGTTTTTCTTGAAATATAATAATCAACGCATACTGTATCGACACGAACATGTTTTCTGTAAACAAACATTATCAAAATATGGCAGATGACCATTAGGAGTTTAACAGTTGCCATTTTACTCATTTTCGAAAAGGACTTTAAGTAGTGAAACACTAAGAATTATTTGTCAAAAGAGAATCTTACACTGCTGCTGTAAACAGCATGGATAGTTCTCAGCTGAGAATTATTAACGAAAAATCTCATACAAAACATTTCGATATAAACGACATCTTTATATACAGATAAAACATGATGACAATATATGATATCAAATGAGCAAGATTGTTCGTTGTTTGATGAACGGTTATGAGAAATTCATGTTTTGACAAACTCGTCTTCTGGTTTATGAATTCACAAAATGAACAAAAAAACAGGCAATCAGAATTATTGTTGTTAGAAAGTTTAGATAATCTTCTAGATTGTTTGCTGGTAGAAATTCTTAGAAGATTATTCGTAATATAAGACTGTCTCAAATAATTCACATACGAGAAAATTTTAGTTCTTGTAAATATGTAAAGGAGGAAAGTTAACAGATGGACTCGAGATTTTCAAGCGAAAATCATATCAGCAAAATTTAAAACAATTACATTCAAGCTTCGATGTGATCGCTGTTTTAGATATTTGAATTAGGACAAATGTTGAATCGATGAAATATTTTCATAAATGCATGTATGAATTCTGCCAGTTTTTTTAGCGATTCTCTTTCAACGGTTGGTATTCACGTGACTTTTGTTTGTGTTTTTGTTTTAAACGTTCAGTAAGAACATATATTTTAAGATATGAATTTTGCTAGTATATCTAGAAATGATTTTCGTAGATTTCTGGCAAGATCGTTTGTCGAGTTTTTTCAGGAATTCCCAGGAAATTCTTTATGTCCTACACATTACTTGATTCTCGATAAACTAACGTGGTTGTTACATCCTGTCGAATTTTTTTTCTGTATTGTCTATTGGGTAATTTGCGCTATTGTCAAGTATTTCCGATGGAAATCTGATTTGGTGGCCAAGTGAAACATATTGATGTATGCGAACTTTCTCTAGCTGGATTGTATTTTTAAAGTAATTTCACGAAACTTATTTTTGTCTCTTTAAGATTTCAGGAAGACAAAGAAGGCTTTTTACGAAAACTTCTTTGTACATTGCCTTGAAGATATCAATATCAACATGATTTTTAGTTGATTTACAGAGAAAACTTCTCAATATCTATCAAATCTCAAGTTAGTTCTTGTAATAGCTTAAAATTAGTTCTGTTCCTAGTTGCCAAGCTTATTCATGGTGTCTAATGATTTTCTTTTAGATCTCTACATAAGTTTTCTTGAACTTCGAGCAAACCACTCTTGTATGTAACTTCAGACATGTTCATAAGGAAGATAGCATAGAGTGCTCTTCACATTTTCTAGGATATTTTTCTTTAACGTTATATTCAACTGTAGATGTTCAACTTGTGAAAAGTATCACTATTGTCTTTTGTGGTCTTTTTGAAGCAAATTTTTAAAAACACAATGACAAAAATGCACACTTGAGATTAAGGCAAACAATTATTTTTATCTAGATAGAGGCTTTATCAACTGAATAGAATACTAATCCATATTCTTCAGAAACAAATTGTTTACGAAAAAGATGCTTTTCCCTCAATATTGAAGTATTTCTAGTCGAATGCCTCTGTGTTTCCTTTAAATTACTGATTCTTACATAGCTTTCTATAGAATTTCGTATAAACAGTTGTTAAAAAATAGATTCAACTCTCAAGAATTGAACCTCTAGAACTTTGTCATAAAATATGGCTACTTGGATTATTTACACTGGGCTTATGAGAAAGCATTATGTGAATCATTCATTCTAGATACATTCAACCAAGATGTTCTTTTTTGCATATTTGTTCTCAACGAGAATGTACGTTATGAGTGTTCGTTTTCAATAATTAATATTAGTCGCTAGAAATATTTAAATCATCATCATCGAACTAATCATATTTTTTACAAGTTCCATTATACACTGTGTTTACTAATATTTCAAAGAATGGCGTCATCCTACTGATGAGTTTCATCTGACCAGGCAACGTAGTATTCGATGTTGCAGAATATAATTATTTAGACTAGGTTCGCTGGAAAATGCGAATAAAAATAGATTCTCTATTACGAAGATGAATAACTCGCTTATCTCACAATTAATATAACTTCAAAATATCTCATTGTGTATAAACACAGTAGATTAAAAGACAACCTATTTGCCGATGTTTACAGTGATACCTAATGAGTTTTTACTGAATAGTCAGCGTTTGTGCCTAAAAAATCCTTTTACAAAAAAGTTCATGTACCATATTATTTCAAAATTAAAGAGAAAAGTATCATTTATGTTAAATTTTGATGCTCTTTCCGACAGTTCTACATATTTCAAATTTAGAAAAAATCTGATACAATTAGAAAAATTAAAAATGTCAGGGAAATTTCCACGGCTATAGAGATTGTTTGTTTCGTGTTGCTTATTCATTAATCATATTAGTATTCGTTTGATCAAGTAATATATGAAACCATGACAACTAAAAACACCAAACATATGCATCAAGTTTGTATTAACTCTACTGAAAAATATTGGAAAATATTTTTCAAATGTTACTGAACTTTTTCAATTAGAGTACTACATTTCATACAAAAATATATCTTGTTTTTCTTCTAACAAAAAATATTATTCTTATCAAGCAATAACTGATGAATTGGCCTAGGCATAAAGAAACTAAGGGTGTGGGTGGGGTGTGGGTGTGGGTGGGTGTGAATGTGGATGTGGCTTTTTGAGAACAAAGCCCATAACCACACCAACACCTACATACCCACACCCACAACCACAGCCTATTCTTAGAAACTTCACGATAATATTTCACGAACTTTTCTGACGGTTTTCAAGGATAGGTATGCTCGAAAGCCTGCACGATCAATGCTAATAACAATACGGATTGTGATTGCAAATATTAGAGATTCGTTCAGTATTTGTGAGAATGCTTTTCTCAGGGCACAATCAGATAAATAATAACAAAAAAAAATCATAAAGAAGTTTTCCAGCCAATATATACAGATTCGTGCAAGGTTTCGAACGCGTTCAGTTTTCGAGTTGAGTGTATAAGCGCCGAAAAAATATCGAATTTTATAGATCTTGGTGCCTTAAAGCATATTTCATGTGAATCTTTTTAAGAATTTATCTGAAAAAAGTTTTATGTCAGATGTATAGAATTCGATTGTTTTTCATAGCCGTACACTCACTTCAAAACTCCAACCAGAGCTGACCAATGGAACTCAATGTAATTTAAACGTCTTTCGAAATATTTTTCACTTCAATTCAAATTATTGATTTTGACGAATTCTTTTCGACTCGCCCAGTTTAACTCATTGATTTCAAAAATTTTGTCAATTCAACTGAATTCGAGTTATGAATTGAGTTGCCCAGCTATGAATCGAACTTATAGTGACATGTGAGTAATATAAACGATAAAAAAAATTCAATTTACTTTCACAAGAAACTAATCTAACTACGGCACGTTCTGTGAAAGTAATATACATGACGCTTGCTTTTTAGATTGTGAACAATTTCGAGCCTTGCTTTTGTATATTTTGAATATTTGAAGTTAAATAGATATTTAAAAAATCTATCTAAAATTGTTTATACTGAATTGAAATCATTATTAAGGATGAGTGTTATTGAAAAATACGTTAGAATATATTTATGAATTTTTTTTTTCTAGGATGATAACAATATTAGTCGTGGACACTCCCTGTGAGTCATTTTTAGCATTATGTTCTTAAATAGGTGTAGATGTAATTATTTTACGTGATTTATATAAAAATATAATGACAAAGAATGAACAAAACTAATTTGATGAATGTATTTTTAAATATTTTTACTAATGGTGTAGTCTCTTAGCGAGAGTTCTAGCTGAGTAAGATAAATTGTTAACAATAACTTAGATATTACCCATTATCACAAGTTTCCTAGTCTATTCAGTTTTGTATATTCAAAAACTACAAAAATAAAATTAAAATGGGTTCTAAACTTATATTATGTGAATGCAAAAAAGAATCAGAAAACATATGATTGATCGCAAATTATTTCTTTACATTTTTTCGTTAGTTTAACATCCGAACATGTTGCATTTGGATAAATAATATTGTTAAACATATTATCTTCTAAGTATCTATCGTTTGTCTAACATCATTGATTTTAATGATGTTCGTTTGACACTCGTTGAGTCAATATATTTTTCTGTAAATTGCTTTCACTTATCATTGATTTAAGCCATCAAATACATTGAATTTCAGAAATAGAATTGAACGATTGTAACTCAAATTGAAGATTTTTTCAAAAATTAGCTATTGATCTGTCACTTTACGTTATGCTATTGTAATTTATCGTGAAGCGACAAAATAAAATTTGGATTTTCTTCTACTCAATAATTAAGTATAGCACATTATCTTCAACGAGTCAAATAAAAAAGTGATCGATTGTTTAATTAGAAACATTTCAGGTGAAGTTCGAATACTTAAAAATATAATGAATTATCTTTTATTTTTAGTAGATCAAGTTAAATGATGTTTTGTTCACGAGCACCACGTATCTGACATGTCAGCATCTAATGCCAAAACGCAAAACGAACTCACATAAAATATGAATTCTACTTTATGTATAATATTACTTTAATTATTTGAAATAATTTAACTCTCTTCTTAGGTAATATAAATTTTTATGTAATTCGAAGTAGTATAATGAAATCTACTAGTTTGCAATGTTTCTAATTATTTTTGTAGCAGTAGAATCTGTTTTATTTCGAACACAATTCGGTGAGTTGTGTATAATTAGTAATAAAAAGCATTTTTGTACAATGCATCGGATTCTAATGAATCTACAGAATATTCTGATTGTTTCGCCACGTATAATTTTGATCCCAGAAAAAAAGAAATATTTCTATGAAGACAGGATGAAAAATGATAACTCAAGCTATCATCTGCTGAACCAGTACACAACAGAAATTGTTCTTAGAAAAGAATGAGAATAATAAGTAAACATTATAGGATGTCTGTAGCAGATTATTCTGATAGTTTTGAAGACGTAAATCAGGAAAATGTCAGCTAGTTGAGACAAAGTATAAAAAAAAGTGGTAGCGATGTGAGAAACAAAACGAACTCTGTCGACTGAGTGGGTTCAAACTATGCACGATATTCAAATAATCAAAGACGCGCATAAATTCAAAAAATCTAAGAATATATAAAAATCAGTGTGTTTAGGATTCGCAAGCTTTCAAGAAACTCAAATCAAGCTAGCCATACGTGTATTTCGAAGAATACAAGATAGTTTGAAAACCACAGAAATTTGTAGACTATCAGCAGCCTGATGAATGAAAAGAATGTGTAAACTACGAAAACTTTGAGAGATCTATGAAATCGCTGAAATACTAAGAATCAAGAGAACCATAGGAACCCAAGATACGATTTGAATGCATATAATTATGAGGGTGTATATGAAACTCAAGAGAAAGATCTTATGCATTCTCCAAGAATAAAATAGGAAGAAGAAGAATAATCGATGAAGAAAACATCTGATGATCAAGGATGTAATGACAAATTTTAAAAAAATGTCCTTCATCAACACACTGCTGACAGAATCAAACAAAAAGGAATGTCATATCTTTTTCTTATTGAGTCTCATTATTATCGACTTGTCTAAAAATCTAGAAACGAAGCAATAAGATTTAATGAGAAGAATCTTAGAAACTTCACGAATCACACGAGCCATTGAAATTCAATGAAGTTAAGAAACCTAATAATGGCTTTTATTATTTGGTGGCTTATTCTTAATAGAAACGAATGCCATCGGTTGTAACATAAGAAATGGAGGCTTTGTTCAGCGTGAAGAAGTGGGTGGAAACGAAAAGCATGGGAGTGCAAATGACAAAGTGTATGAGAGCTTGACGTGAAGATTTAGGATTTCTTCTGCACTCTCACTCTCATCCATTCTCACCTTCACTCTAAAGTACCATCGCCACTATGTTTGGATTGACTTAAGTAGACTCCTATGTAAATTTAGTTAAAATTCTGGGAAAAAACTAAGACCTAATATCTCATGTTCTTAGAATCGTTCGATCGCGATTAACAAAAATATCTATTGAATTATGCCTAAATTTTGTTTGATTCTCTAGAAAAATGAAATTTTTCTGTTGGAAGCAGTAAAATTAGGCCAACTTGAGAAGCATATGAACATATATTATTTTTTTCATTATCATGATTTAGTTTCAGCGCAAAACCAGTAACACTATCAGGATCAATGAAAAAGCTACATCCTAACTTACAGATACTTTAACAAAAAAAGGTACATAGGAATCTCTCAGCATTGATTTTGCTAAATTTGTCTTGTGATTCACTAGAGGTGCAATTAGTCATTTACAGTGGTAGTGTAAGCATTGACAGGCAGTCATCGACAAAAATTTCACTGGGGAACTCATGGTACTGATGTATGCATGTGCTGTAACATTGTGTCACCAACTATTTCAAAATATGCTCCGTTTGTGGTGATATCTTCGAGTATTTCAATGAGCACTAATGCCAGTATCACTGTTCTCGTGCAGTCAGTGTTCACTAACCACGCTGATTCGGTGATGTCGGTAGTCCGTTAACTGAAACTGCAAGTCCTCAAGTACATTTTTCATACAAAAACTTCAGCTGATATATTGAAGAGATGACGTAGGTTTTTGTATTGATTCCTAATATACTGTTGACTTTAGTTTAACAGTCAGTTACAGTCAAATCAGGCTGCAAAATTCTAACGTATTTTTAAAAAATATGTGCGTTTTTAACGAACACATCAAACAAAGTCTCTCAATAGTGAAAATTAGTAGAAGAACACGACATCGGTGCATTTGATGCTCAGAATTCAATGATTCTAATAAGAGACGACACTCACTGCAAAATTTTTTACATGAGAGACTCGATAAATTTATAAAAATCATGATGGATATAGGCCTTGACCTGGACTTTTAGACGAAACTCTTTTTCCATCCTTGCCGAGGCGGGTTTAGATTAGGGATGCACCGGTGACGATTCACCGTTCACCGGTCTCACCGGTCGATCGATTCACCGTCCACCGGTTCACCGGTCGGTACGGTGAACCGGTGGACCGGTGAAACCGGTGAACGGTGAACCGGTGGACCGGTTAGACCGGTGAACGGTGAACCGGTGGACCGGTGAGACCGGTGGACGGTGCACCGGGGTACGGTGAGCCGGTGGGACCGGTGCACCGGTCACTTTTCTGTATTTCGGTGTCTCTCCTATACGGTACATCTCAGTAACTCGAGTACTTAATTTTCTTAGAAGAAGTGATCCCTCGTCCTAATTAATTTTGGGGAATATTGATCAAAACTTTGGCGTTAAACAGAGAATCGAGCTGATAAGGTTGTAAAAGGCCATAATGGAGACTGGCATATTAGTACTACTGGAAGCATTCAGTCTTCTGTTGTCTGAGTAATACCCATGTAAAAAAAAAGTAGGCAAAAACCAACTATTAAGTACTTTTAAAAGTAGATTTTAAACAGGAAAAAGTACTTATAAGTGAACCTTTTTAAGTACTTTTCATACTTTTTGACTAAAAAGTACTATTAATTATTATTGAAAGTGTGAAAACATAATAAAACTCATTTAGAAAAGTGAAAAAAAGTAATAAAAGTTAATTTATTTTTCTGTATTAATATTAAAAGTACCTAATAGTATTTTCTGAAATAAAACATACTATTTAGTACTTTTAATATTAATACAGAAAAATAAATTAACTTTTATTACTTTTTTTCACTTTTCTAAGTGAGTTTTATTATTTTTTCACACTTTCAATAGTAATTAATAGTACTTTTTAGTCAAAAAGTATGAAAAGTACTTAAAAAGGTTCACTTATAAGTACTTTTTCCTGTTTAAAATCTACTTTTGAAAGTACTTAATAGTTGGTTTTTGCCTACTTTTTTTTTACATGGGTAGCGGAAACCGGTTATCATCGCAAATTTTCGTAGTTCTATATGGACAGTATTGATATTGACTAGACATACAACGGTGTAGGTCATTTCACTGGTGAAAACCGATAACTATACCAATGGTTGCTGCTACAGTTGCAATCATTGTACCTAGGTTTTTCGATGCAATTGCGCTAATCGTACTAATGGTTACTGGTACATCTAAGATCACTTTATATACGGTTACGGATCTAACTATCATCACGGATACTAGAGTTATCAATCTAACTACAACAGCCGTAGCTATGCTTACCAATCTAATTACTATCATCTAAGTTATGGTTACTCGCCAAACTACGATTATTGGAAGTAAATCTATTGGTGCAGCTACGATAAATGCATCTACGGTTACCACTTCAATTATGATTGCCGCATTGATAGTTATCAACAAGATTATATAACCATGCGTATGGTCACCGGTATAACTACGATAAGCATACCTACGGATACCGATCCAAGTACAATAACTGTTTTTACCGTTAGTTGTCAAGCTAGGAGTATCATAGGTACGACTGATAGTCCAATTGCGATAACTGCACTTACAGCTACCGGTCTACCTACGATCCTCCTAGGCACAGTTATTAGATCAAAATGAGCGCCACGAAAAACAACACTTTTAAGAGAGTACGGCTTTTATAAAGGTTAGCAAAGTAAACAGGCGCTGGAGAGTCTGAACTCAAAGTCAGTCTTTGAATATTTCAAACTGAAGTTTTTAGATTAAGTGAGTGTTTATTATGAAAGTAACTATTTCCTTGATAGGTTGATGAAGGGAAATGCAACTTGACGCATTCGACTCTAATACTTAAAAAACTATAGCATTCATCAAGGAACCATTTTATTGATAATTAGAACGTAGAACCTTGATAAATTGATATCAGATTCAAGCTTCTGGAAATCCATTCACTTTCGTTACTCTTTATTAAATATCAGCATCTTCTTAAAAAGCCTTTCCTTAGTGTCCGAAGTCAAATTTACCATTTCTAAAATTTGAATTCAGATCCAGATTTTCTGATCATAGTCATCTTTCTTCAACTTTCATAGGAATTTGCTAGTGTGTTACAAAATACTATATTTCAAGAAAGCCCTCTAGAACTGATAATTGTACCTATGGTTATCATAATTGACTCTGAAATCGTAGGTACGGTTTTCTTAGTTGTAGCAATAACCGTACCAATGGTTCACATAGTGAACCCGTAACTATACCTAAGGTTATCGTCATCGTTGTCTCACTAACATTCATAGCGATAGTCGAAGCTATACTCCTTACTAGACGGTACTATAACACATAAAGCGTTTCCTTCATACTTGATGACTGTGATTCAATTAAGAAAAGGGTCAGCGGAACCATGAAAACTTATGCCAATCTCTGATGTAACAGCACCAATGATTGATGCAAGCATGTAGGTGCCTGAAAAATGATCAAAATCGACCATATTAGTGAGCTCCTAATATTCTTACCTGCCATGCTCGCCTTAAACTCTAGGATTGAAACCGTATTCTTGATTTGAGAGTGTAGTCGCATTCGAGACACTTATGCAGGAATATAATTATCAGGCTAACGAGGTAGTCGGTATAAAAATGAAGACCTACAGTGGTGGCTGCTAGACGAATATTGTCTGTTATGTTGAGCCTGAACTAGCCAATAAAATTCTTTCAATCTGCCGTACTCATAGGTTTCCACTCTCTAATTTCCATTATTAGCATTCATGTTGACAGTCAAAACTGTAACGTCGATTGGAGGAATTATATGATTGCCAATCTTCCTTTTCGCCAACTGGCTGAAATTCGCTAATTGGCGAATATACTAACGAAAAATGGTCTAGTTGTAGCTGACTTGATGTGGATATCGGTGCGGGTGCGAGTCTGAGGGTTGTATATGCGCTTAACCTATACTCATACCCACGATCCATACACATCCTATAATACTTAAATATTCTATCATCAATTTAGCTGGGCCATAATTCTACGGATTAAATTTGGCGAAATGCACACTAGCGACTCGCGAATTGATCAATACATTATGACGAAAAAAGTTTATTGGCGAATTTCACACTGGGAATTCGCCAAATTGGCAAATTTCTCCATGACAGTCGCCCATTGGTAAACATACTAAGGCAAAAATAAATATTTTTTGATAAATTTCATACTAGAGATTCACCTATTGGCGAATGTCGTAGGGAAATTCGCCACTAGTGAGTGCACTGTTGGCGAAATTCCGAATAGGTGAACTTACAGAGAGACAACTGAGTGTACGACAAGACCGATAATAAAAAATCTTTTCCAAGATGTGCATGACTACAAAGCTAATAATAGAATCGATAGGGTGACCAATGTCTACAGTGATGGTGAGTAAATGGACACTGCTGGTTACCCTGAGGCTTCATAAATCTGAAAATGCTAGAAACCATCTATCACCGTGGGTCTCCGCTCTAGTAACGGGCATTCTAGGACTACATGGTAACCCTTAAAAGTATATGATTTACAGCGATGCATTATCGTATATGAAAGCTTTTTTCCTAAATCAGTATGATAGCGATGCCAGTTTTATGACCGATATTGTCACAGGAACCTACGGTGATGATGGTTGCAAGGGCATTACTGATTACTCTGAGCATCAATAAGCTTGTCGAATGCTTCAAAGCGGTCATCGCTCTAGGTTCCTGCTCTCTGACCAGCATTTCAAAATTTCATCATGATGTACAAAACTATATATTTGAGTACGCGGCGATACATCATGTGAAAACTTTTTCCAGAGACTGTCTACGACGTTAGTTAGACGACTGACAGATTCACGAAATCATACGATAGTGATAACTAGTTTACCATTACTGGTTCCTCTGGTCTTCAGTGAGTCTGTGAAATATTAGAAGCTATCTGCTACTGAAGGTCTCCGCTCTCCGAACCAACATGATTAGGATTAATGGTAGTGCGTAAAAACACGTAATTTAGATCTGCTCACTATAGCAGATGAAAATTTTCTTCATTGATGAATGTGATAATCATGCCGGTTATGGCACCGATAGAGTCAAGAAAACTTCCGGTGGCGGACATTAAAAGCGTACTGCTGGTTATCCTAAGCTTGATGAGTCAATAGAATGTTATAAACCGGCGATCACCGTACATTCCTGATATTTTAACAGCTATTGTTGACCTTAAAAGTGTTTGTTGACGCGGCATACCTAAGTTTTTTGTATAAGCATCTTTCATACTCAGATAGCCTTGCGCTAACGAGTATCAGCTATATGAACATCCTAATGTTATCTGGCGTACGCCTACGGTCCGCATCGTATTGAAGGAGCGATCAGCATACAAAAAAATTTTATTAAATTTTGTGAAGTATGCCGATAAATTACAGAAAGTAGACGAATATCAAATATATGTGCTCTTCTCGATTAAGAGATGGTCAGTTTCACTTTTAATTGGACTCAGTTTCAACTGAGTAGCTTTATTTGTAGTATATTATGAGCGGTGCTTACGGTGCTCGTATGCCGGTGGAACGGTGAACGGTGCACCGCTACGCCGGTGACCGGTCCACCGGTATCACCGGTTGGTACGGTGCACCGGTGGACCGGTGAAACCGGTGAACGGTGAACCGGCGGACCGGTGAGACCGGTGAACGGTGAACCGTAGACCGATCACACCGGTGACCACCGTCACCGTTGCATCCCTAGTTTAGATGTGGATGAAGAGAAGACCTATCCAAACCAAAACCCACTTGCGCTCACACCTCATCTAGCCACTACAAAAAAAAAGAAAGATAAATGCCTTGGGCAGCGCGTATTTTAAATTTATTAGTTTAACATTAAGAGCTTCAATTGGATCCGTATATGTCTAATGTCCTTTACTAAAAGTACGAAATCTTCCATTGTAAGAGAAAATTTAAAATTTTCTAAACAACTTAGAGACGCATTATTAAACTGCATTATGTTTGGACGAATCTTTGAAAAATTGTTGTCTTAGCTATGTTAATCTAATGCAAATCATAAATAGTGAACTTTAAAAAGAAAGTGTTACGCGTGAATATGAATGAAAAAAAATAGCAATTACAGGGTTTCGCTCGAGTTTACACGAAAAGAGGAAGTTTTCATGCATATGACAAAACTTATCATCGCACTCACTAAGCAATGACAGCAAAGGACACTCAAGAAGTAACCATCTCATGGGAATGTACAGAATGGTTAAGCTGCGAAATTTGTTTTTGAAATGCAAGCAAACTCACCAGTAATATTGAGAATGACAGCCGTCTCTTCAGTTGAAGTTTTATTCTTTGCTGTCACCATGTAAACACCTTGATCTTCTTGTTTTACATTAGTCACTGAGAATGTGTATCGTGTTGTTCCCTCGCTTGTGAACGGTACTGCTTTTCCATCTTTTGTCAGCTGAACTTTTGGTGTTTCCTTGCCACTCACATCCACGATGATCTCGAATTTTTCGCCAATTTTCAAGTCAACTAGATTCGATGTTGGTGCCAGTAGGGTCAACTTCACTGGTTCCAATACTGTAACTGCACATGGAGTTGATTGTATTTCACCCACCTCGTTCCTCAAGACAATTCGATAAGTTCCTTCATTCTTTCTCGTTGTTGCCTGTTTGATCACTAGTTGATATTCATTCTTCGCTTCGTCTTCCGACGCATTCTCCCAGTCAATGTGTTGGTCCTCGAAAAACCATTGAGCGAATGGTCGTGGAGATCCTTTTCCAACGACTTTCAATGCGATATCCCGTCCACTTATAATTTCTTGTTGTTTCTGCAAGTCTTCGGTGATTGTTGGTGCAACAAGAATATCAAGTCGAACAGTTTCTTCTTGCTCGCCATATTCATTCTCCACTCGACAAGTAATTGAACCAGCATGTTGTTCTAGATCAACATTTTGGATGGACAACTTCGCTTGATCAGCCGTAGCATAGAATTGCACTTCAACGCTTTCTTTCTCTGTCAACAGTTTTCCATTGAGGAGCCATGTGATAATTGGTGTTGGATATCCATCAACATTCGAGACGAATACTGCTGTCTCACCTTGTCTCACTTTTTGTGTCGTCGGCTTGACAATAAACATAGGTGATTCTACAAGGGCATATGTATCCAAGAACAAGAATAGTCAAGGTGACTTACTCGAAACAATGACTTTGCACTTATTGGATGTGAGTGAATCAGCCATATTGGAGATCTTGGCTGAATATTCTCCTTCATCTTCTGGTTGTACATTTAAGATGGTCAGTGTGTATTTGTCATCGTTACCAATTGGTGTTGTCACTTGAATGTGATCATTGGGTGTAAGTTCGTCGTTACCTTTCATCCAGACAATGTGAGGTTTCGGTATTCCACTGGCGACGATTTTGAGTGTCATGGTTTCACCTTTTGTGACTTTCAGTGCATTATTGAGATTAACGTTGATGACAGGCGTAATGCAATGAACCTTTAATGTTGTTTGAGCTTTAGTCTCACCAAAAGCATTGGCTGCCCTAGCAGTATAGACACCTTGATCAGCAAATTCAGCTTGACGAATTTTTAGTGTCGATGTTCCATCATCAGTCTCCGTTATTTGCAAGCGATCATTGACTGGAAATGGTTGATCCTTGAAGAACCATGTCACTCGTAGCTTCCCGATGCCATTGAACTTCCATGACATCTGAGTATCTTGGCCAAATACGCATGATTGATTGTTTTCTGATATTGGAGCTTCCACTTTTGGTTGAACTAAAAAATAAGTAATCGTTCGTATTGTACATAGAAGATGATGAGACTACTCTGGGGGTGTGTGAATAGAAGACCCACATCCATACGTGGCCACACACAATTCACATCTGTTTCTGTGTTTAGCTTAATCAATTAAGTTGAACGTTTTAGTTTAAAAAGCATTTCGTTCGCTAGGTACGAATTTTGCAATCAGTTTTCGTTCAATTATTTTCCGTAGAGTTGCGTTAGCACACCTCTTCAAATTTAGCGCATTTGTAGCTCGCTTAATGAAGATAAAATGCACCTTTCCGTTCGGTGAATGTGTATATACGTAATTGCTAGCTTAGGGACATTCCTCTCAGATTTGAGATATCATAGAAACTTATCAAGAACCTGTACACCAGATACTATTCATTATCAACTATTTGATTTTTGAACCACGTAGCCAGCATTAAGAATGATCAACTGTGGGAACCCATAGACAGATTTTCACTTCACTTTCACTCAAGGTGTATGCTCACGTCAATCAACAATGGGCAGGATTTGTTAACTTTACTAATTTTAAAACTCTATCAAATCACATTTTTCTATTCAATATTGGATACTTAATCAGAATCAATTACTTCCACATTGTTTAAACATAGCAATAAGAGAAAAAGAAGAAATGTTGCCAAAAATCCATTAAGTTTTCGTCACATATTAAATCTTATCCTAAATTTGACTTTTTAACATCTTACACTGATAAGTAAATAATAGAGTTCACTCATTTTTTTTCATTTTCATAGAATTATCGTCCTATGAAAGAATATGAGTGAACAGAAAAATCTATTAATAACAACCAAAACTTCAGCTTTTCCCCCTTCATATGTCCTGATTGATCAATCGTTCTTGATTTCTTACAGAGCCATATCTTGATATCAAAAAATAATTATTTTAGTAGAAAATAAAAGCAAATCTAATTGAACGAAAATGAATCTGTATTGTTCACAGTTTACTTATTACGGAAAGCAAGTTGTCCTATCTTGAGTAAGGTACCATAAAGATTTAATTGATTTGAACTTTTCAACAGAAAAAGTATTTCTTGGAAAAATACTGACTACTGATAAAGTTTGGTCAGAGAGTATCCAAATTGAGAACTCAGAATCAATTTCTATTGACTATTTCACAAAAAAATCTATCAAAATGCGAAACATATAGAATTAACTCACCAGCTCAGACTCCTTGCTCCTCGACACCTCTGACGAAGTTGTCCAAGAAACTACTACTTTTTGGAAAATAAGGGCTTACTTTTGTATTAAAATTCGATACAAAAGATTTTCGGGTACACATGAAAATTATTTTTGTTTTGCCAGTAATTGTCTTTTATAGTGTAACTCAAAGATTCAAAAGTCTCAAGAGCATCGTCACGGGAGATCTTATTGTGCTGATATTGCTGCATAAGAAATATAGTTTTATTCATTGCAACTATCATATTTGTGATCAACATACGGCAAATGATATATCCGTGTGCTTTGAGATATAGAGATAAAAATAAACTTTTCTTCGAGTCTCTGGGGGTACACCAGATTCAAAAAATCATGATGTCACATATCGTCAATTGGAATTGCGCAATACAAAAATAACTCACAAATGAAAACTGAATTGTCAACTTTCTCTGAAGGAACTTTTTCTATTATAACGATATTTGCGTTTTAAAGGAATATACAAACAAGGTATTCGATCAAATCAAGTTTACCTGACTTTCCAGATGTATCACCAGATACAGGAATATTCTCTAGTAATGTTTCAAAAAATATCGGTATTATTCTCTTTCGAACTGCTTGTAAACCTTGTAACCAACCATATTCAGCAACATTATCTAACGCTAATTCATACAAACTGTCTTTGTCTTTGACTTGACTTTTTTCTAATAATTCAAATAATTTTGGACGATAATATTCACGTAACGCTTGAAATAAGACCGATCGCTTTTTATTATCAGAAAAATTTCCTATAGATTTTAAACCATTATCAGTTATTGTACACCATAGATCATTGAATACATTTGTTTCATCCATACATGTGTCATCAATACCTTCAAATAGAAGTTGCAAAACAATTGATAAGATAGGGCAATCTTTCAAGTATTTATTGCCATATTCAGCTGCACGTTTCAGAACAGAATCATAATTCACAGCATCTTTATATTCTTTTAAAAATAAGATAAACCATTGATTTGAAGAACCATATTTTACTTCCCATTGTTGTTCAGAGTATTTTTTCAGGTATTTCATCAGTTTTCCATGGTTTTCATTTATTGCTGCTTCATAGACGTCTGGTAGAAGGTATTTCTCATACTTAGACAACGATTGTCGACCATTTTCTAACAAATCATTTATAATTGTATCTTTTATTTCATATTCTTCCAAGTCAAGAGCGCGTATTATTTCATCCTTGGCTGATTTTAATACTTCATCATCGCCCACATTGTCAAGCTTTCCTGTTGAAGAAAATGTGATTATTGATAAATTAGAAGAGAACGTGAGTATTGGGTGGGACTGGAAGCAAAGAGAAGATACACACTCACAATTACACCCAAAAAATTGAAAGATTCAAAATATTCCATGACCGAAAGAAATGCATACCAGTGTGTAATAGGATCCATCAATGGGAGAATTGTTCGCACTTACGGAGACATGCTCCTTTCTGTCTCAAGTCATGCATATCAAGAAGAAATAGAACAATAGCATATACATATTTCTAGCATTCACGATACTTCTTCGTACGCTTCCGTTCAAATAGCCGTCTATTCGTTACGGTGAAAAAGTGATAGGATTATTATCTGCTCTCAAGTTATTTTCAACTTCTACTTGTGAAGGTAGAAACTATTGAAGAATTTCTTCTTTGTTCATATTTAATCTCTTCTTGCTTAAATGGACACAAAGGACGCCTTTTTTTTTCAAGAGAAAGAATTTTGTGACTTTATAAGCTGTGAGCCATCTTTGCTGTGAACACATGACTGAGACAAAAGTAAGAGGAATAAAAAGAAACCAGAAGATGGTTGATTTTGTGAAACTTCTTCTCTTACACAAACCATGACGTCACTATAGTAAGTAACTGAGGATGTGGGGTATATACGAGTGTCTATGTGTGTTTTGATATATTCGTCGCTCACATCTACATCCGCAATCTCATTGAAACTAACGAGGATACCCACACCCGCACTCACACCATCATTGACTGATTAACCATTCTGAGGGTACGAATTAGTGAAACTCTGGCTTGGAGAATAATCCAGTTAACACTTTAGCGTTGCTTTAAAAGCTAAAGTTGAAGTTCTACTTTAAATTTTACCAGTTAAAACTGATGTCGATAGACGTGGTTATGGGTGTTGATGTCAGTTTAACTAGTGCTAATAAAAATACTCACATCCACTCTTGTAAAAAAAAAAGAAAGCGACCATACAGGCATATCTTTGAGTTACCTGCGTCAGCACGTGCAGTAACACTAGTTGTTGACCATGGTTTCTCCATCGTTTTCTGAATGTTATGATCAGTCGTAATTTGAGAAATAAGTTCATCAAGTTGAACAACAACAGCTTTTACCTATAGACAGGAAATCATAAAATGCAATCAAATTCATTCAATTTAATTTTACTTTTTTATATTTGCAAGCCCATTGTTCATTACTTTTTTTATTCATGCAGTACACATAAATCGACATAATTTGTTGAAGCTCATGAATAGAAGGCACTATTTCTCTTCCCAATCGACCACTAACAATAATTACTAGTCGATCGTTCTGTGATTGCTCTTCAATATATTTCTGACATTGTGTTACATCTTGAAATTTCTCCAAATGATTAGTAATAGAGCCGAACTTTTGTTCTGTTTCTTGAAACCCTTTATCATTCACACTATCATCAAGCCAAATGAATCCGGAGATCACTGTAAAAAAATGTTCTTGATAATGAAGAAAATGGAGACAGGGTTTATGAGTTTAAAACGGGACATAAACTCTTTTTTTCGTATATGACGAAGATAATGAACAATTTTTTCGTTTATGATTTGGAAAAATGGTGCATTAAGTGTTTCAAAAATGGAAAAGAGTTTATGTTCCGTTGTGAATGCACAAAATCTGTTTTTACAATGGCTTACAGGCAGGTATCATCGACATTTTCGTGCAATGTTAATGAAAGTGAACACAGAATAGAAATTTTGAATGCTGGTTATTCGATTTCGTTATCAAATATATAAGTGCTAAAAGTACTCATTAACGGATGTCACACTCTCACTTTTATTATTTTATTTAGTATTATTCATACTACTACTTTAGTTTTTAATTTTCATACAAAGAGAAGAAGAAAACAAGATGTTCAATACATCGAAGAAATCGACTTTCTTCTGAATGTTTACTTTCGTAGATAAGATTTTTCAACCGAGGTGTGAAACTTTAGCGTAGTATTTTATTTCGTCTAGTAAATCAAGAAGGTTTTAAATCAGACTATATCATTTTACACTAAGTTCGGTGCTATCATTTGCAAATGTGTAGATTGTTTATTTTGAATCGGTATCAGTCATAATTCTTGTCTTTACTTTAGAAAATTCCTACAGTAAACTCAGTTGATTCTATCAAATTGAGTCATACATCAAAAAAAAAAAAACTATTTCTGATCTGATGGAAAAAGTTCTAATATTTCGTAGAGTTAGATAATCTGATACTGGAAGACACAACAAATTCAATTTTGCTATGGATAGATATCGTCTTCGTTGAATTTTTTAAATATACAATAGCAAAATATCACTCAAGATTTCCAATTAGATTATAGCTAAGAAAACAGGATTTTATTCCTGATTTCTTTTTGAAAGTGGAAAAGGCCTCACAAAGAAGATTAATCTTTGTTATATCTGAGTAAAGAAGTTAGTCTCTTCATATATGGTATCTATTCAGAAGGAAAATCTTTTTCAAATAAGAAGACTATTCTTTCGGTTATTTTGACTTTAAATGTTCGATGAAATTTGCTCATATTTTAGATGGATGAATGAAATCAAGAAAATTTTTTTTAATGTGACATTTACGTTACTAAAACGGATGGATGCATTGATAGAATCTGCATTATTTGAAAGTAAAAGCGAGCCAATATACTACTCATGTTGGTTAAAGACTGTAAGCAAATCTGTTATTGTTTTATGAAAATCGAAGTATATTTTGAACAGAATGGAAAGCCACTCTTCTTACCATAGATAATGATTGACATTTCGTTTTTTTTCTTCTACTGTAACTCAACTTTCGACTGTAAGTTTTGTCATTCATTTAGGAGTACTCATCATTTCAAAACTGGAAGTTCAATAGAACTTGAGCCAGAATTCAAGATATTCAAGACACTCTGTAATGAGGGAGATAATATTGACTCCTAATCGATTTCCTTGAAATTCTCAGTTTCTGGAGGATGGCTGCATCTCTTTACATCTGATTAATTTCTCACCTCTATCAGAATCATTTTTAACAATGAGAGAAAATCTAAAAAGTCTTACAAAGCGTAACTCAAGTGGTTTTTGGCTTCTAAGAATCAAATATGAAATTTATTTACATAGTTGACTCATATAGTACGATGTGACATATCTACGAGAGCTTCCTGTTCTATGAAACTATTCTTTTTTTGAAAACTCGACGTTTTTTTAGATCTGTGATAGTCGAAGGCCCTAAATTCAGGTGAACTCTCAGAGACGCGATCGGTTCATGTTTTGTATAACCGAATTGAATTTGGTTTGACTCAGTATGGTTCAGATTGTAGTCAAGTCGACGTCATCTCTGTTCACTGCTCAAAATAACTTTTAAAACCGATCAGCTCATTTCGAAAGAACTGTTGAGATAGTACTCAAGACTAGAACTAATATAGAACTGTAGTGCGATTCTGGAGTTGCACAGACATTTTACTGACACTAATGTTCATCATTTGTTTTCTAAGAATTTTCCACACTGATTTAAATTTGTCATGATCAATGACCGGAAATAACAATACAATTTTAATTATTTATATGCAAGTGGAAACGACCGCCTAGTGACCAAATTATTTGAGTGTATTATTCAAAATAAATATCGTTGATAAAAAGTGCGGGGCAGATATCCGACAGCACAATAAAGTGCATGGCGGAGAAACATCTAATCCTCAAATGCAAATATAGCATGACCGCTACTCTGATTACAGCTTCTTATAATAATATTTCATGTGCTAAATTATAACTATTTCATGTAGAGCTATAACTTGAATTTTTGGAAGTAGAATGACGAGAAAACAATAAACAGAGGGAGACTAAAATAAATGACAATCATAGAGTTTTTCTAAGTATCTATGCATGTTTTAATCATTTCACAACAAAGTTTTCTCATAAGAAAATTCACTATTCAATTCTTTAGAAAATTGTGTATTTCTATGCATGAAGACGTATTTGATCGTTCTTTGATACAGGGCACAAACGATAACTGGAAAACGCAGAACTTTGTCAAGTAAGTTCTTTTTTGCGAACGTTTCATTTTTAAAAGTTTTTAATTATTTCAGTAATATAATTAACTTTATTCTTCTCATATTCCTGGCTTGCAAACTTTATTTCATATTGAATAATTTTTACTAATTTTCAAACTGATTGTTGAAAGACCAACAAGAAGTGGTAAATCTCATATTCGTACTAATTATGAAACCTGAGTCTCATAATTATTTAAAATATCAACTCTGCAAAATTTTGAAAATTTCTATTGATAATTAAAATGTTAATCAATTATTTCAATGTATCTCTTCTGAGTAAAAACAGTTTTTCAACGGAAAATACTACTTGAACTTTAATCACCAAAAAAAACCGATCTAAACCACTTATATTAGCATATGAATCTTTCGTCCGGTGTATTTGGTCACCTCATCATTCATAAAGCACATATAGATACAGTTTCTCGGTACTGCTGTCTTCTTTTGTCTCGGATCATAGATTGATCATATCTGTAGATATGCATGAATAGGATAAAAGAAATTCTTTTACTCTTAAGCGAAGAACTTTTGATAATCGAACGACTATTTATGAAGTCTCTCACTAACATACAAAGTTGTGATATTTGGATGGGTCTCTGAAATATATGCCATCTTCTTAGAGGTAAACTTGGTTTTCAACCTTTATAATCAAGTTCGTCTGAAGACAATGTGATAAACATCTTGGACAAATACAAAATATAAAGTTATTCAATAAAAAAATTGACTAATCATGAGAACTAATATCAACGATGTATTGTAGCATGATGACGTCCTAATACCAGTTTCAACCGTAACTGTGACTTTCGTGCTTCAAAAAAAACTGAAATTAATATTCGACTTTTAAGTAAAGATTAGTGAACAAGAATATTTTATTGTATATTAGAAAAAACCACATAATTTCATGATAAGACTACACTGAAGTACGCAAACTATGATGGTGCTGCATAGCAAAATGCAAGATTCTGAATAGAAAACAGAAAGTAGAATTCATGCTTTCCTTTTCAGCAGAACAGAACTGAACTTCTCTATGTATTTCAACCTTTTAAAATAATTGATTCAGCTTCATTTAAGAACTTTTCAGTTTGAATCGATTTAATCTAAAGAAAACATCACATGATCGAAGTTTTAACTATTGTCTCTAAAGAAAATTTGATTGAGTACCCGTTAAAACTTAAACAATGCAAGTCTTCCATGGTATTGTTTTAAATAGAATAATAGATTCTTTTTTTGCTAACATACACTTGAAAGTTAATAATTCATGTTCATCTCAAAAGAAATCTATTCATCAATTTTCTTGAAGCAGGAGTGTCAGACAAATGATTGAACTTTGTTTTAGATCATCATCTCGCTACAATATGCTATAGTGATATTGTATCTAATATGCTCTATTGAAAAAAGAAAGGTCTTTCTTGTGGTAGAACGCTACGTTCCATGTTAAGAAAATAAACCTTAAGTCTGTGTCACAAATAGACTGATGTTCTAAGATATAAAAAAGTGAAATATATTGTAAGGTAATTTAACGTAAATATCGCGTGCCTTCTATTCATTACTTAAGTTCTTCTTGCTCTCTGTAATTAACATTAGGTAAAATGCAGCTTTTTGAGATCTTAGACAGCCTTCAAGAACCACACCTTCACGCACATAAAATATTAGAATGATTAAAACATGTGATTTTTACTGCTCATTATTAGTAGAATGCAGCAGAGTCATAAACGGGCCAGTTGTTCATGTTTCAACCTGGCTTTGAAGGAAATTTTATTTACAAAGATTTTTCCCAATAGAATTCGAAGGTTACTTCGATAATTATTGCAGCACTTCAGAGCAAATAACTGATGTTACTTTAAGTTTCGATCAATCGAGATTGTCGAAATTGAAATAAAATCAATATGAGATAAGTTAATTTGCTTGTTGAGTCAAACAAACAAAATATGTTGTAAGGTATTTGAACTCAATAACGATCATTATGCATAACTCGATGTCTTATGCTGCATTTTTTTTGCGGGTAAATCCATGAAAAGTGAATTATATTTCCGAGTGAAAGGTTTTTTCGATATTGACCATCTAGTAAATTAGCACGCAGTCGAAAATATCTTTTGAACGAAAAGAAAATATGTTTTGATGCTTAAACTTTCAAAATGAACCTCTCAATCTTAGATATCAAAACTTTTTTCTATCCATTCACCGAGTATTTTCTACTGCGTGGTAACACACCGAATGGTCAAATTCGACAAAATGTTTGCCTTTAGAAAATGGCACAAAGTCCATAAGATTACCTGTTTTTCATATTGCGATAATTAATGTAGTCTATGCGCCACAGAACATTGCTTGTAGACGAGAGATATGGCTGGTCTATTGGCCCTCCTCACAATAGATTTACCACTTACGAAACGAAATTTGCAGCTTATTTATGGCCCATTTACAGTCTTCAGGAGAATACTTATGACTACTCTAATAGAAGTGATGGAGAACATCTCGAGTCGTTTTGAACTAGATTCAAGATTAGTGTCCAGTTTTTTATTAAAGAATTTCGAAAAAATCTTCTGTTCATTGTATAAGCCAAAAAAGTGACATCACAGCAATATATCTAGTTTTTCTCAACATGCAAATCAATCGCTAAAAATCCAATCGAGCATAAGTTCACTGTCATTTAGATCTTTAAAACGAAAACAATATTTGTGATATGCTAAACCGGATGGAAGAAGTTTCAATTTTGGCGATGAAAAATCATGTTCTGAGAAACAGAATACAAAAGTTTAGAAATTAATTATTTTCATTCAAATCCAAGAAAAAAAACATATTCAAAAGTCATATTCTACTTGTCCGTGGGATTTTTTCAAGCGTGTAACAAATGATGTAAGCTACCACCAGCGATCGTGCTTTAATAAATATAATGATTTATTCAATACTGATACAAATAAAAGGTAATGTTTCCAAAACTGAATGCTTATTTTGAAACTTCGAAATTTTCTGAAAAAAATACTATGGCAAGGTCAAAATTTGGTTCAAGAGTCTGTTAAAATTTGACCATTCTCCAAATAGATATATATATTCTGAAAGAGAAAACTTCACTGCATCTTCCTAAGATAAAAAGTCAATTTCGAGTGTTTTTTGAAAGATATGGATTTTCTAACAGTGGTTTAAGCAATTAATATAATTAATTATATTAATCGCACTTGAAACTCACATATTTGTTCTATTGTAAAACTGATTTTGATAATTTTTAGCATTTAAACCAAGCCTACAGTTGAGTGTGGGAATCAATGTTACTCACGGAAACGATATCACTTACACTTGCACCCATCTCATTCAACTCAATTCCCAAAAGATTTCATACGATAAAGCACTAAAATATCATTAACAAAAGAGACTATTACATTACTTCTTCAAAAAACACGGTTACTTGTTAGCTGAGAATCGCTGGTTTTCAGCTACAATCATAAGTGATTTCACAAAAAAAATTGAACAAGATACGAAAAATATAATGTGTTACATTTCGAGCTGACGGCGTTTTCATATAAGTTAAAATGATGTTTTATTTTCATAGTTTCGTACGATACTCAAAATCTGTCAATCAGTTCAGCTACAAGAACATGAGCTTGACAAAAGAAAAATTTCAAAAATATGTAAGTATTTCCTTTCTCTTCTTGTCTTTCTGGAGATACCGACGATCATTTCTTTTGCCTACGAATAGCTTTATAAAGACTTGAATACACTATTCATATATTCACGCACAATACAGAGTGGGATAGTATCCAATCAATGTTCATACTTATGGAGAAACATTGCCAACAGAACTATCTTATGACTAAAACTTAGTAAATAATCGCACCATTTCGCATGCAAGTACAAGCACATTCATCTCTTTCTATGTCATGCATTTACATAAGAAACAAAAGCGGAATCAAAATGAATTTGGAAAATCGTAGGTGTGGAGAAATTTCTGATAGAAGGATGGATGGGAACCTTGTTTTCATCTATTCACTCGTTCATTTACTCAAAGTTGAATAGCAACTAATTAATCTGTTCTCGGTTCTGATATGCGCTTTCTCCTATTCATAATGAATAATTACCTGAAGTTGTCATTGGAGGCACGGGGATGGGTTCAAGTAATGGATGTTTCGGATCTATTTCTTTGAGTGAAATTATATGAAGTCCATTACCAGAATTAAGACAGGATGTAACTTCAAATTGCCTGGCAGGAAGCAAAAGAATTTCATCTTCCTTAGGCAAAAATGAATGATTTTTAATCTTCTTTCCCGTATGACAATCGATTTGAAATAAAGTACGGGTTCCAGTTTTGCCTAAGAACATCCCAGATTCCAACACCTTGATGGATGAGGTACACGATGAAAATCCCCACCAAATAAAAGTGCTACCTGCCGGATATTCTTCGTGTAAATCTTTTCGGATTCCTCTATTAACGAAAAGTCGTTCGGATGGTAGGCGAGCCAATGCTGTCAATACAAGTCGTAAATACTGAAACCAAGGGATTAGTTTCTGTCTTTCTTCCGAACGTAATGTTTCGTTGAGAATAACATAGAGAGACTGTTCATGTGGCTTCGATTCGTACGTATAGAGCATAATCGAAGCAGATTCATCAGTTGTTAAACCATCTGCTGGGTTTTTACAGTTCTGTTTGACGATGTGTACATTACGTTCGACTTTTGGTACGATGCTAACGAGAGGTTTTACTGCATCTTCAATTGTTACAAGTGGCGTCTTTTCGTAGCCTTCAATGGGTGTTAGCATTCGCTTTGGTAATGAACTGAAATCGGTGACACGAAGAGACATTGATTTATCATCATTCTTGCTATCCATTTCAAAGTTGATAATCTACAAAACATAGATTTTATTTTTCAAAAACATACTGTAATCGAACTATTTTCGACCGAGTAGTGTCACATATCCAAGATTTTGGAGATGCCACCGCATCTCCCGCAGGAGATGCCGCATCTCCAGCGGGAGACGCGGCACCCACACTCGGGAGATGAGGTCATTCACCACTGGAGATGTAAGATCTCCTTTAGAGAGACGCATCCCCCACACCCACACTCGCATCTCTCGCGCGAGATGCGGCATCTCCCGCAGGAGATGTGGTGGCATCTCCAAAATCTTGGATATGTGACACTGCTGGTGTGGGGTGTGGTATGGGTGAGGATGTAGATTCTCTCTTCACCTGTTAACACCTACACTCTATCGATGAGTGACCCGCATTTTTTTTTACTTTTCTTGCACACAGAATATTGTGCCATCTAACACTATTCGTCTTGACCTAAAGACATAATTTGGTAAGCTGAATGTTCTCACAGGCCGTCTTACGTGTGCTAGGGCAATTCGTCGCCGGGCAATTCACCGCAGGACAATTTTATAATTGAATTATAGTCTTGCAATGAATTATTCATGTGACGAATTGTCCTACGATGAATTAGCTGGTCGCCCGTCTTACGAACCCTTATTTGACCTAAATAATGCTCTTATTCGCATGATTTCCCGTATTGCTTGAAACTTTGCGCTGACATCCTGCTAGATCTGTGTGTGTGATCAGAGCCTCCATGCGTTAACTGTCATCCATGTTTGTGAGACTAGACTCGCTTCGACTTCATTCTTAACGCTTGAGATACGGCTTGAAACTTCCTGATTAGGGATGCACCGGTGACGGTGCACCGCTCAGCGGTCCACCATAGTACTGATGGCACCGGTGAACCGGTGGGACGATGAGAGTGGTAGACGGTGCACCGGTCATTTTTTATTGTAGTCCTCTGTCTGTGGTACGCGGTACATCCCAGAAACTCGAGCACTTGATTTTCCGGTGAGAAGTGAACCCTTGTTCTAATAATGTGATCTTTGTAAATGCTCGTCAGAAATTTGGGATATGCCGGAGGATCAAACCGGTAAGAGTACAGAAACCTACAGCGGAGACTAGTGTATCTGCACCACCGGATACATTGAGCCCGAAGCTGTCTGAATAATGGTAGAAATCAGTGAGCACCGTAGGTCTCCATGGTTCCAAATTGAGAGTATCGACTTTAACAGTGGTAGTCGAAGCTTTTTTCCACATAATACGACGCTAGGACAAATGAAACATATCCTTCATACCTGACGGTAAGGATCAGGTTAACAAAAAGGCCGGTAGAAACATGGAAACTTACGATGATGACTGCAAGATTGACATTACTGATTACCCCGATCATCAACGCATCCAAATATTGGCAGAAACTGACCATCACCGTAGGTTCCTGATGTATCAATCGACGGTATTAGTCTTCCTGGGAATGCTCAAAACTATACAACTGAGTGTACCATGCTGTCACACATGAAAAATTTGTTTTCAAATATGACTGTGGACATACAGTCCGCTATAAAACCGGTAGAGTCATTAAAACATACGGTGAAGACCGCTAGACGGACACCACTACTTATTCTGAGCTCCAAACCGTTGGAATAATACTAGAAACCAACCATCACCGTAGCTTCTTGATGCTCTAACAGGCATAATTAGTCCTTGCGGTGATGCTGGAAACCATAATAGTGACTGTACGATACTATGGTAGATCTAAATGCTCTATACACATAACTATGATGATACAACCACTTATAGAATCCGTAGCACCGTGAAAACTCACGTGACGGTCGATGCATGACCATTACTAGTCACCATTCACATGAAGGCGTTTGAATAATACTAGAAATCGGTTGTCACCGTAGGTTCCTGATCTTCTACCGGCATCATAAGTGCTTTTGGTGGTGCTCAAAACTAGAATTCTGACTGTACAATACAACCATAGATGGAAATCGTTTCTATCATACATGGGCGTGGTGATAAAATCAGTTATAGAGCCGCTAGCACAATGAAAACCTGCGGTGATGGCCGCGACGTGGCCATTACTAGTCACCCTGAAATTTAATTGGTTCGAGTAATGCTAGAAACCGGTCGTCACCATAGGTTTCTGAGGTCCTAACCGGTATAATTAGTTCTCGTCATGATGGTCAAAACTATAATGCTGACTTCACGATACTACAGTAGATGAAAATCGTTTTTTTTTCACACATGAGCGGGATGATCAAACCAGTTATAGAACGGCTAGCGCCATGAAAACCTATGGTGATGGTGAATGTATTACCATTAGTAGTGGTCCTGAACCTCAACATGGTCGCGTAATAGTACAAACCGGTGATCATCGTAGGTTGCTGATGGCCCAACCGGCATTATTAGACCTTGTGATGGTGCTCAAAACTATGATACTTACTCCACGATAGTGCAGTAGATGGAAATCGTTTTTTTTCACAGATTAGTGTGATTATGAAGGCGGCTATAGAACGGGTAGAGTCATGAAAAACTACGATGAGGGCCGCGACATGGGTATTACTAGTCATCGCGAGCCTCAATGCGCGACCTTAATGAATCAGTTGAGACCGTATTTTCAGATTATTTGGAAAGGTATTCTTCATATTGACATACCCTTACTCTAGGAAATCTCAGTTGTATGAAAATACTAATTTTATCTCTCTTGTGCATACACTCAGTGCGGTAGTCGTCAAGGCATCACTGTGTATGGGGAGGGGGGGGGGGGGGGATGATGCTTAACAAATGTGAAGATTTACCCTTGCCGCTGGAAGTGTACCG
>CAJNOP010001505.1:0-29755 GCA_905250075.1 Rotaria sp. Silwood1 | reverse complement strand
TCAGTCTATAGTATATAAAAACCAAACAACACACCATCATGAAATTAAAAAAAGTAAAATTCAAAGACGTATTTTTAATGGTTCAGACTATAGTCAAAAATGTCGCTGAACCTCATAATGTCGTGTCCATTTGTCTATATATCCGATTCAGACTAGTCAATAAAATACAAAAACAATAAAAAAAATGACAAAAGTGAGTTGGAATATACAACCCAACCAGGGTGGCCAGATCTTCTGATTTTGCAGAATTTTTCTGATTTTCAGCATCTTTTCTGATGGCTTTCTGCTTTCTGATTTTTTCTGATTTTGAAGGTTTTTTTTTAATTGTCCTGTACGAGTTGAGAATCTGATCTGACGCCACAACGAAGTTTCGAAGCTCATTCATGTTTAGTTGCCTCTTTTGTATTTAATATTTAGTTGATTTTTCCTACATCTCTCTGCATCGACTAGTTGATTAATGCTGTGTCATAGTAAGCAAAAGCATTAGTTTGTGAGTAAAATGTGTAGTTCTTCAAGAAAGAAAATGTTGATATTGTAATATAATTATTTATAATTTCTACTTTCTAATTCCTCATTTTGAGTAACCTAGCATGTCATTTATTCTATTTACTAATAGCTATAGCTCCAGTTGAGGCAGTGTTCTTTTCTAGATACATGCACGTTAAACTCAAAACGAAAAGTTTTTGTTAAGTCTTTTGATACACATTTGATGTCTTAGTAAATGTTAGTTCTGTCTCTATGTTATTATTTTTTGTAGTTTGAAGTAACAAAATACATAAAAGCAGGTTTTTAACTACTCCAGAACAACGAGAAAATACCGAAATCAGAAGTGGAGGATAATTAATTATTTTGTTGAAGCTCTCGTCTCTGTAATGTAGTAAATACAGGAATCAATTGGTTTGAAACTCTTGGCTTCACTATTAAATTGCTAACAAGTTGACTTTATCTGTGCATTTATTTCTATAGATATCATCTCTTCCAGTCATGGCTGGACAGAAACAACGAACCAAAGAGTTGTAGTAACGGACACAGCGGCATTCTCTTTTAATGGTTGCTTAGTTTCGACTTTCAAGATTGTGACTAGTTCGTTCTAGTACGCAACATTAAACATATTGAATTCGAAAAATAGGTTCTATATTAGACCAACCCATGCCAGGAGTACTGAGTGAAAACCGGCGGCTTATTTCGGTTATTGTCATAACCGTCGATTGACCGTTGTTATTTTCTTTGTTCCCACGATTTTCCAGTGTAAAAACCCACGGTTAACCTCTCAGTGAATCAGATCACTTAGTGATCAGCTGACAATTTACCGATTACTAATCCAGTTAACTAGGAGCTTGACTGAGATTAACCGTTGAGTTTTACCCTGAAAAATCGCGAGAACAAAGAAAATAACCGCGGCTAGTCGTCGGTTACGGAAATAATCGAAACAGATCGGCATTTTTCGACCGATTCGAATGATATAGGAAACATCAGTGCTGATATTTCACGTTGAACACACTTTCTGATTTTCTTCTGATTTTGATGAATCTTTTTTCTGCCAATTTTCTGATTTTTGAATTATTTTTTCTGATTTTGAAATTTTCCATCTGGCCACCCTGAACCCGACAATACTGAATAATATAAGGGTACCAAAATCTTATGACAGGTCTTACAAAAGGACTGACGTCTATTTAAATACTCTCAACATCAGAAATACAGTCGTCCATCAGGTAATATAAATAAAAACTGATTTTAGAAAGTGTGATGAATATTGTCAAATTTCTTTCAGCAACAGTGCGAGTTAGTCAGGAAAATGTCCTATACGTGCCACGACTAGCCTAACTTTTATAATATATCGTCCGTCATTACTGATTCAGAATATTGTTGAATTTCTTAAACTCACTTGTCTCGTACAACTTTGTGTGACCAATTCTTAGAGTGATACAAAGATTAAGAAAGAAAAATGCAAGTAAAATTTTTCAATATTCGCCTAGCTTCTTGATAATGAATTATGCGCGATAAGATGCATTTAGAACAGGGAGAAGATAAAAGAACCGACATCATTTTGTTACCTATGTTTATCTAAAAGTCAACCAACGCTACAGATAGGTGTCTATGAGAGATCCATTTATTCGACTCTTCTGTATGTAACCTCTAATATGAATAAAGCATCCAAGAATGCAAGAGAAAGAGAACAGAAAGAGAAGAAGAGAATGTGAAAGACGAACAGAGAGAATACAGACAATAACGACTGAAGCGATGTGAAGATATGTGAACAACGTACCTGTGACATACCTCCCCACTAAGCAGAAAATGTGTGTCCACACTAGACTCCTGCGTGACCGCCGTGACTCACGGTCACGGTCGTGAGGGTGTGGGTGTGGGTGTGTGGGTGTGGGTGTGTGGGTGTGGGTGTGGGTGTGGGTGTGGGTGTGGGTGTGGGTGTGTGGGGTGTGGGTGTGGGTGGGTGTGGGTGGGTGTGGGTGTGTGGGGTGTGGGTGTGGGATGTGGGTGTGGGGTGTGGGTGTTGGTGAGGGTGTGGGTGGGTGGGTGTGGGGTGTGCGTGTGGGTGTGTGAGTGTAGGTGGGTGGGTGTGGGGTGTGGGTTTGGGTGTGTGGAGTTTGGAAATGTGTTTCTAATTGTACCCATACCCACTCACACCCCCACCCCCACCCACCCACACACCCACACCCTTATAGTCATTTTACTAATCTTAAATGAATATTTTCTTCTTACATTATTCAAGAAAAGTATTTTGAAGAAATTGGTTTTCCGGTAAAATATCTAAATGATTTCTAAGTTTATCATAGAGATGAATCGTCTAAAAACATAGGTCAACGCATCATGAAATGTGATTATTGATATCTTTTAAAAAACATTTATATGCTAAAATTATAAATCATTTAGATGTTTTATTAAAACGAAAAAAAACATGTTTTTTTAAATATTTTTATGAAAGAAATGCAAGATGAAAATATTCACTCAAGATTTGTAAAATGATCATAGTATTTCAAAGTATCTTGTTTCTCAAAATGATAGCTCTTCTCTTCTCCTATAAATTCACAGAGTTCGATCAATTAACTGTATATAAGTTTTTCGTAAACACTATTGATCTACTACAAGGGATTGAAGCTTTCTGACTACCATTTAGTTTAAAAAGATAATAGTGTATTGGAGCAAACCGTTAAGCTATTGGGTTGTGTCTGACTATGGTCCATTTCAATCCCTGTCATTTAGGATAAAATTATTGGTTTAATTAGCTTATCCAAACAAATATTTCAACTTGTGTTGCTATAGTCTAACAAATTATTTCTTTCAAAAATTATGTTCAGTTTTGGTGCAGAGTTTTCAGAGTCCCATCGTTCCAAACGTGCAGTCATTGATAAATGAAAAAAAGTATAAATGTTTTGAGAAATGTTGATTCTTCAAGCTTTCAGATTACAGACTTTAGTACACATGTGGAATGTTCTCTTATCTAACGAGGGACCTACCCGGAATGCTAAAAACCTTTTTGGTCGGGGATGTGTAATTGTTAGACAAGTTATGAGCAAAATGTGCGTGTTTGTCCTAAAATCTTAGTTTTTTTTGAAGAGGAAACAATGTATTAAACTGAAATTTTTGTTATATCTATCTCGATCAAAATTCTTTTTTTCACCTCAAAAAAACATAGATGTAAACAGCAAGATAATTTATAAAACTTCCCCTAACTTTAAAAATTTTCATATTTCATTACTTAAACTTTCTCCCAAAGACACTCACATCCAATAGTATTCTGAAAAAAAGTACCAAAAGGAATTTGAAAAAGGTTTAAAGATTTGTAAAGAAAGTGAAACGTTGTTTAGATTTTGTATGATACGCTTAAAATCTAAAAAAGACAGTTCCTAGAGCCTTGAGAATCGTTTTGAATATATCTTGAGTTTTATACTAACAAAATAATCAGCAGTGTACTGGAAAGATGAATCTAATTAATAAAAAGTCATGATAGTTTTTTTAATTTTGTATCAAAAGTATCTTTTAGAATGAAATTTACCTTTATATGAGAAGATAAATAAGGTATATGATGGATGTGAATGAAAGAATGTTCGATAAGAGAGCTTCAGGAGCTACAGTTACATAATTGTTGTTTTATAATCCAAAGTTTTAATGGAAAAGATAAGGAATCAGTAATTATGAAACAGGTTCCTATGGCTTAGAAAGTAACAATCTGTTTACTAAAAACCACAGTGTTGCATAATCATGATGAACTATCAAAAAACTTTCATTCTATTTTACCCATGACATTGCTATATTTGTGTTAGTACTTCTATCTATCTTCTGCTTGATCGATATGATTTTCCATAACTTATTCATTTATTTGATGCGTAAAAGAATGCTTATATAGTCAGTCATGGTTTGGAATAATTCAATACGTTGTCATAATCCTAAAACATTTTGCTCATAAAATCGCTAAAATATAGTGCTTAGACGTTTAAACAATCTATTACAATCAGAAAAAGTTATAAGGAATACTATCATATGGATTGAAACGTGAAACAGAAATCAATCATTGAAAAAGTGTGAGTAGGAGTGTTGGTCATGTCTTTTATTTCATTTCCCTACATCCAGACCCACACCCTTCTCTAATTTTCATTCGGATGAACGAAGTGAAAGCATCAAAATCAAAGTATTAAACAAATATTCATAAGTTTTCTTGGTTATTAAATGATTACTCACGAACAGAAAACTAAATGAGAATTCATGCTTTCAATATTGTGAATAATTGTTGCTTAATCTTTCTTAACCTATTTACTTGTTGAATTCGTTTTCCGTTCATTTTTTAAATGAATATCCACACTGATAAATTCATCTCGATTTACTAATCATAACTCTTCTAATGCTAATATATCAAACATACTGCAAATAAACTTCTCCATTTTATGTTTTGAAATACTTATAGATCGTGTTAGTACCGATAATAGACTGTGTCTAAAAGCATATTTGAAGGGATACACAACAGAGGAAAGATCTATTTAATCATGTCATTATTGCCACCAGTTTTAGTTACTCTAATCCATATTTCACCAAAACTAAACCGATCGTCACAGCCAACAGAAATTCCATTTGATAGATGAAGCTCGTTCTCTAAATAAATTAATTGTTCTTCATCAAATAAATAATCATGAGTAAACTGTCGGCAATTCAGTGAATACATTGGAACTGATGTAAATGGCCATCCCTCGTAGTGATATGATAAACTAAATAGATAATTGAATACAATTATTATTGCACTAGTTAACATGAGTATGTCAATATAACCAACGTTCATATTTGTTTGATAGAGTTTAGTCGGAAATGGAAGATCAATAATCATCAAATAACATACGCCTTGAGTTAAATACTTTGGAGTAAGTAGAAACACGATCACAAAATGAAATAACAATGCAAATATAATAATAATCAACGGATAATGAATAATAACCGGCAAACAGAGTATAGATTGATATAAATTGAATAAATTTCGATGAAAATTCATTATAAAAAATTATATGATTCGTTTCAACACTATAGCGACGAAATAGTTGACACTGTTTGTCTTAAATTTAATGATAATTAATACTAGTAGTATCCACGTTGAAACATGCCAACGATGATTAATACCTATTTTTCCGATTCCAATCATTGTTGTGGACAAAATGAAAATCAATGCATCTGTAATAAATTAGGTAATAACACCTTTGAATCGTACTATGCAGCAGATCCATGTTATTTTTGTAATTGTGACAATTATCTTTAAATATTCATACTGATGTAAAAATAGAAAGTACCGAGAAAATCTATTGTTAATGGACCAAAATATCGGATGTACTTGTCAAGGGATATCACCAATAGGAGATGCTGTTATTTTACTTATGAAACAATCAAATAATAAATAAGCATAGATTAGAAATCGAACGAAATCGAAGATTACAGGACCATCACATAGAAAGAATGTAACAATATGATTCATGATTGTACCAAGCATTAATATTGATTTTGCAGAATTTTCGATCCATATGGTTCATAGAAAATACTACGTAGTTAAGCAAACAAAATCATTTTAAAAAGATCCGCCAGTACTTTGAAGTAAAGATTAGCTCGTAAAAAACTTATCTTCAATTTACATCGAATCTATCAGTAGAATGGTCCAAAAAAGCATGCTTTCTTTCTTATTCGTACAATGAAGGCTTTTATATTGTTATTGAAGGAAAAAAAGACTTGACATGAAACGGCTACCTCTCATTTGCGAACATAAAGAAAATAAATTTTAAGTAAATTAAAATTTTTAAAATTTTGTTGGATTCAAATTTGATAATTTTATCAACTTTTTTTAAAACGATTAAAATTCACATTTAACTTTTAAAAATTCGATTACTGCGAACGAATATTGAAAATAAATTGTTTTAAAAGATTATATAAAATTTTTCTTTTTTTACCAAAAATGCTGCAATTTGTAGAGGTCGTTAGTTTTTTGATAATAAAAACTTTTCAAGACTTCGATAATTACTACAATTTGTAGAGGACGCGAGTTTCTGATAGCAGAGAGTTTTTTATATTTACTGCAATTTGTAAACGACATAAGTTTTTGATCAAAGAACTCTTTTTAATTTAGTACTCTGTCTGGAATTTGTACAGGACGTTAGATTTTAGTTGAACTAAATTTTCCTTTGAATCTAGCTCCGAAGAATTTTAATGGAAGTCAATAATAGAATGTACTAGCTAGTTTTTTTCTTTTATTATGGATAAACTAATACTCATAGTGCACGAGCAAGGATCGTCGATTTGGGCTGAACTAAGGACGATTTCAGTTCAAGACAAAGCGAGTTTTGAAGAAGATTGTATCATAACTTGGTGTGATAATTTGACATTTGTTCTGACTCTGGTGTGGACGAATCGAACTGTGTTCGTCAAGAGAAGACGCTCATTAATATCTATATTTCCGAGCCGTCTTTTTTAGAACATCATTTTTTGTATTTATGATTTCTGTCTATAAATGCTGTTGCACCCCAGCAGTGATCTCCATTTAATGTTCGATTCTATTTTACTATCATAATTATATAGTCTGTTCAAAATCAAAAACAGCTGATGACATTAATAGTAACAATTATGTCTGACGAACTCAATAAATTGCAGTCAATTAAGAATAAAAAAGGCATTACTATATTTTAGCGCACTCTACAAATTACAGCTCATTAAATTGAAATAATGAAACTCAATCTTTAGCGAACTCTATAAATTTCAACAAGTTTAAAAATATAATTGAAATTTTAATTTATTTTAAAATTGTTATCAGTAAATTTTTTTGAAATTTGAAAACCGAAAAATTAAGACCTAAGATTATTTTAAATTTGAATAAATTAAATTTAAAAAACAACTGAAATTTAATTTAAGAGATTTTTAATTTCGATTTTATGTTCGCAAATAAGAGGACACGCATGAAACAGGTCAAAATAAAGCTCTTCGCATCCAGCTAACCGACTTGGAATATTAACAGCCATTGGAATTTCTCGTATATCTGCAAGTACCAGCATATGAAAATGTTGTGAGTGAGTAGCACATCACATATACTAGTATTTGTCTTAAAGTTCAAATATCTCGATTCAAAAGCTAACATTTTAAATTTGCTAGTTTTTTTAGGGAGTATTTATCTTTTTTATTTCGATTATTAGTTACATCAAATCAAGCAAGGGCATATTTAGTCTCAAAATCTTTTTACATATTAACTTGATACTATTAAACACAAGAGAAATCATACTATTGAAACAAAGATCATACTTCGTTCTCAACTTCATGAAAAAAAAGACGATCACAATTGGATACCACTTCAAAAGTTAATCTTTCCATATTTTTCATACAAAAGTACTTCTCACCTACAAATTCGTTTTCTGAAGCTTCGAGAGTTATAAAATTCCCTCAGATTTCATCAACATAACTTTTTCTGTGAGTAACGCAAAATAGTCTACGTGATCACAAACCACTTTTATTCCTAAACAATGATTTTTTTTTCAGATTTTCTAAATGTCACAATATTCCAATTCAATGAAAATAACCTCTGCTACAGTTCATAAAACCAGAAACATGTTTACAGGAGAGAACGTGTAATGATACGATAAGAATGCAGTTGCACTAGTTGATGTTGCTGACAACATAAAGGTGAAATCGAGCATTCAATTCGTCCATACCATCAGAATGCAAAACAAAGAAAATTCTTTATTCCGTCATTCTAAAAAATTAATCCTTTGTTCAAACATTTCATCATTCAATATGTTTTTATAACAATTTATTTTCAGCCAGAAACTCTCTGAAATGATTCATTTTGAGTCGAATGTTTTAATCGAGGATTGAAGTTGTACAGAAATTTTTATCTCAAATTCAAGATTAAGAATAACATCCTGAGAATTTCAAATGACTCAAGAGTAAACAATAATTGTTTACAGTACTAATGAAACATAAAGTTCGTATTATAACACTTTACTGTAGGTTTATGGAATTTGCATCAGATAGAGTTCGAGAATACACGGAAAGCTCAAGTCAGTAGCGGATCTAGAATTTTTGATTATGTTATATATCAGTTTTAGAACATCGGAACCTACGCTCTGAAACTAAAGTATAGCATACTCATACTCAAAAATTCTGGATCTGCTACTGGATTAATTAAGTAGAATACTCACATTCAAAACACACCACTCTGAAGTTGGCTATACACAAATTCTTTCTCTTTGTATTTTTTGACGTATTTTCGGCTTTGTAGAAAAAAAAATCTAAGTCAATATACGAAGAGAGTGTTTCTAAATCGACAAATATTGATCATGTCATTGGCACGTCTTTGGCGTTTTTCTATACAAGAAGCTTGCCAATTAGTTGGAAAATAGAGAAAATGACATTAAAATAAAGCTGTCGATACATTAGAAAACCTCCTCATAGTTGAATTTTTATATACAAAACTAGAAACATCGAGAATTAAGTCAGAAGCCATATGAAAATCGACAAAATTAACGCTTTTAACTAAATTAGAATTAGTTTAACGTGAAATAACTCATTTAATCTCATTTACAACAGATTTTTAACGCATTTTCACGATAAAAAATGTAATAATCTTTTTGCTTTAAATGTGTTTTTTTTTTAATTTTTTATATGGTAAAGAGAAGTTGAAAATTATTTCTGAACACAACAAATGTGCATCATTACATATGAATGAAACAAAAGCGAGAACATAAAATCAAAATAAACGAAGGTGGGTGTGAACTTGACTGTTTTTATGTTTTCTAAAAGTCAAAAGTGTCTGAGCAATCGTTATTGATCGTATATAACATGAATTCCTCTCAATCCTTACTATTTCTCATGGATCTTTATGAAATAGTTTTGAAATTACGCAACAATTGCATTGATGATGAAATCGTCAAGTAGATTTTTTCAGTAATATAGTCTACACTAATGGTCTCTTTTATTAAATATTGAAATAAAATATGTCGTAGACAACCATCGCTAAACAACAACGCTGGGTCGTACAATATGTTATGTTCGCCGTCCGATGCTCGTTCTGTACAGGTGAATGACTACTGCCTGACGTCACGCGCGAACAAAAATTTTGGAAACATGACTACCAAAGGGAGAGAGAGAGAGAGCAAGGAGAGATGTATAAATAGTCTGATGTTTCCTTTAGCACACTTAATTATTGCTTTAGTTATAAAACAAGCAATTGAATTTATAACGACATCATGGAACAATGACGAGCAAGTATGAACAAATAGAGTTAGCAACATTAGCAGAACAAGCCGAACGGTACAGCATCTGTTTGCATAATGAATTTCAAATGGTAAGATGAATTTTCATTTAGATATACTGATATGGTGACTGCTATGAAAAAGATTGCTCAATCAAATAGTGAATTAACGATCGAAGAACGTAATTTATTGTCAGTTGCCTACAAAAAAAAAACGTGATTGATACGTATTGAGTACCATGGTGAACTATATCGATCATTGAACAGAAAGTCCAAGACTCCGAAAATGAACAACAAATGGTTAAGAAATATTGCGAAAAGATTGAAAATGAAATGAAAAGTGTTTTGTCAAGAGATTTTGGTAAAACTTTCTCATTGTTTTATGCTACAAAGATGGATAAATGTAGATTCTACTTGATAAACATCTGATTCAAAAAGCAACAACAGTTGAATCGAAGATATTCTATTTAAAGATGAAAGATGACTATTATCGATATTTAGCTGAAATAACCATGGATAATGAGTGACAAAGTAATTTATTGAATTCTACTTGAAAACAAATTTCTATCAATATAGTTCGATTCGATGCATTCTTTATTTTTCAAATGAAAATTTATTTTTCCGGCATTTGATGATGCTTTGACCGAACTAAATTCGATCGATGAACATTCTTACAAAGGTAGGAGAAACAAAACTCATTGATTGATAATTGAGAACAAAGCTAATTTTTCATTTCTCATCTTTTAGACAGTCAACTTATCTTGCAACTGCTCCGAGATAATATCACTGTATGTTATTTTCTTTCTTATTGATGAATTCATACGTATATGAATTTTGTAGCTATGGACTAGTGATGAGCCTGAAATCGATAATACGAAACAACCTGATGAAGATCAGTAACTGCGCGGCATATAGTATGTTCATTTCTTTTCTTGTATATTTTTTTATTCATAACGATGATCTCGTGTGTTGTAACAAAAAAATAAAGAACTTGTAAAACAGAAACAACCTATTAGTGCAATCTATGCAGCATTAAAATATTCTCAGAGTGTGGGTGTTGGTCATGTCTTTTATTTCATTCCCCTACACTCACACTCTCAAGTAAAAAAAAAATGAATATATTTTAATGCAACTTCATCCAAAGATGAAAGTTTTATGAGGCTATCGTAGAATTTAGAGGAAATTATAGAGCAAATGATATCACATAGAACTTGGAACGTTTTTCTGTCTAACAGAAAATGATATTCATTCACAACAAATTGGAAGAGATTTTTAATTGAAAATAGATATTAATAATGAAAAAAAAAAAGTTGAATTCAATTTTTAGTTCTAATTGTATTTTTATTTTTTTGTCAATTTACCAAATAATTCAAGTCAAATACATCTATTAATAGTTCCAAGAATAGATGAAAATACCAGTTAATTTTGATGATTTATAGGAAATGACAGATCAATAACCTGAAACAAACGTATAGAGATTTAATTGATCCAGAATTAAATTCTAATACAACTAATAATGATAAAGTTTAGCTTTATAATAGAATTTTCTTTCGTTCATCAACATTAATCGATAATCAATTTCAACTTAGTCATATGACACTAGAAGATATTCAACATATTAAAAACCTCAAATGTTACTTTTTCATCGACTTATTCGTCGAACAATTCAATGTTATTTTGATATTCAAAATTAATATAAATCGATTAATAAATTTGTATTGAAATATACGATTGAAGATTCTTTTCTTTTTACTGACAATGAAGAGAGTGTGATTATAAATTTTCTCTATCTTTCTATGTGAAAGATGGCCAAAATAAATTGATTTTACTGATAATCAATCGAAAAAATGCAAGATAAATAAAAAGAACAGTTTTTCAACTCATTCTTCCGATCTTTGTATAAAAAATTTCATATTTATAGAGGCTCATAAAAATTTTACAATCCATTCTTAAGAAGTTAAATGGATATTAATCAAAGTAAACTTCAGTTTAATATGACTAGATTTCATATTGATTGAATTTCAAATCGAATTGATACTTACTTGTGAAATTTTTCTTTTAAAACAGATCCAAAATAAACTACTCTTTTTTAACAAGGAAAAAAAACAAGTAGATTCTTTTGTTTATGATATTTTTTTCTAGTTTTTGCTTGTTTTCTTATACTTGTAGTATATTTCTCATAGCAAATGAATATAGTGTCTATATTGAATAAATTAATAGTAACTATGAAAAATATTAGAAATGTACATTTAATGAATACTCTGACATAATTCAATTTCACAATGACAATCTTTATTATGATGATATTATGCAAGCTATACACTTTTTTTTAATTTTATAATAAATAATATCCTCCATCCATCAGAATTTTCTAAAACACAAAACATTTGGAACTATACAATCATTCAAGATCATGAAAATTTCATATATGGAAATCATTTTTTTTGTTCGGTTAAACTCATGTAGAATATTCTGTGAATAGTTATCTAAAATAAAAAATCTTATTGATAGATTTGATAATGCAGAAGAAACTATTTCTAATTAT
Organism: Rotaria sp. Silwood1; assembly: GCA_905250075.1. Lineage (NCBI taxonomy): Eukaryota > Metazoa > Rotifera > Eurotatoria > Philodinida > Philodinidae > Rotaria > Rotaria sp. Silwood1. The sequence goes on along the minus strand of CAJNOP010001505.1, from coordinate 17,489 downwards.
TTTCAGTTTTCTTTTGTTTTTGAAATTGAATTTACTTTTCATTCATATATCGATAAATATTTATTAGAAAATAGATTGATTTACAGGGTTCAAGATCAGTCAGTGATCATCTTGCTTTCGATTTTTCTTACAAAAATAGATTATGTGTTTAATTCATTTTACTAGGACTTCATTTTTTGTGAAAAATATAAAGTTTTATTTTTATCTTTATTCATTAGGTTTTTAAATCTCAACAATATAAAATATTCTTTCAGAGATCGATGGAAGACAAAAATAAAATTTTAAAAAATCTGGTTTTTTTTAATCACTTTAACTACATTTATTCTTTTTAGTTTTCTTTCTTCTCATGTCATAGGATTTTATTTTTAAAAAATCTACTGCAAAATAAAACTGACTGATTTATGCAATTCTGGCATAACGAAATACAATAGGCAAAAAGTTTCGATTCTCCCTAAGTGAGTGTAGTCGAACAATTTCAAATCAATAGATATATCTTTTATAGCGATTAAATTTAAATTAAATAAAAGACAAAGTTCTTTTTCCGTTTTAGAAAACATTTTAAAATAACTCTTAGTTTCACGTACATAATCCAACTTTCAGTGAATAATTATTTGAAAGAGATGTAAAGAGATTTTTCAAGTGTGCTCTGTTAAATTATTTTAAAACTTTCGAATTAAAAAAAGATCACTGAATCAAATATTAGTTTTGCATATCGTTAATCCACCGAATTTGAGATTTCTTTAATCGACACTTCTCGTTTCATTACAACAATTGATTCATTGAACGTATTTAATTTCTAAGACATGATATTAGAAATATAACTCTCAAAATCATTTCGAATGTAAATAGTACTCTTCAATATTAAATTTAATCATATCATCATTTTTGATATTTTCTTCAATAAACGAATGTTGACATACATGTCGATCATACATGATTTTATTGAAAAAAAAAGACCGGTTCAGTTACTTCATGCATGTTTTGACTCAGTTGTTATAGGTACCAGTTCGTGAGAGAATAAAAACAAATTTAATAAAAAGAATTTTGTGATTGTATTATTTCATGCTTTCTCTCTTATAGAAATTGTTCAACAACTGAGAGAATGATAATTCTTGTCGAAAGGAATTGTTTTGTTGATATATATGAAACCTGAATATACTCAAATAATGTATTCCAAACTTGTTTAGCAACATTAATAGTTCAACAAAGATTGTCTATTCCACTGTTTCCATGAATGTTTATTAAAATAAAATAGAGAGCTCTTCAAAGTTTTTTTCTTTTTGTCATTTATTTATTGAAACCTAAGGAAATCATTAATAATACAAATAGAAAATTTATTAAAAATTGCTAATACGGAAAGTAGAAAAATAAAATTTTACTTTTTGAACGTTTCGATTACTGCCATTATGAAGTGATGTTGTAAACTAAAAACAAACTTCCATTTCGATTATTTTACCTGAAATGATTTGACTTTTTCTATTTGAATAAATTTTTCTTAAAGGAAAGTTATTATCAAGGTTTTTCAGTTTGGAAAACATTAAACTGTTATAGATTGTAGGCCGAGTTGAATTCAAATGAAGATTTTCTTATTCATTTTGATTAATACGTTTTATCGGATACTAGAATTTGCTCGATCATTGGGGATAAATCAAGTAGAACTGTAATTGTATATTCTTAAAATCGAAAAAAATAATAGTTTTGAATTTTTCAAGAATTCTATCATGCGAAAGTACTAATTTTGAAAATATTATTTAGATTTTTTGCAGTTTTCACAAGAGTGAAAAAAGAAATTTAATCGAATAATTTCTACTTTTTTGATATTTTTCTTGCGAAAGCCACTAATAATAGTACTTTTGCAATACTCTTCGTGGGTTTTGTAATATGATGGTCTTCGTAATGAACATCAACCGAAATCTTTCCGTAGATTTCTATCCGATTCGTCTGAATCTTCTCCATATTTCACGAAAGTTTCGAATTAGACTATATTCGCTGTAGTACAAAATACAAAAAAAAATCGACTCTTCAAGATTATAATATGAATAAAAATTTATTTATAATTGCAAAAAAAAAACTAAATTATATACCAAGAGTAACAGTAGCAAATGTAATATTTTAAAAATAATTGTACACAACCTTACAATTCAAAAAGTTATTCTATTCTACTCATATCGAATCATTTCTTTATCATATATTTGATAATCTAATTTTAAAAGAGATTCTATCAGACTACTGACCAAACATGCATATGAGACATTTTGATTTTTAAATAGGTTATACGATTTGAAAGTTATGCTGAAATCCAAGTTTTAGCTCATTCTGGAAACTCTATGAAGAGATCTTTGAATTCATCTAAAGTACAAATTCATAAATTTTCGAAAATTTTAATGAATTTTAAAGAAACTTATTTAACACTATGATAACACACATTACCATTAAAGATCACTCTTTTTCAATATTTATTAATGTATTTTGATTACATCTGTTAAATGAACTGCCATAGAACAATTTTCTCAAATATAAATTGTGTCTAAAAACTCTCTAATGTGGTTTTTTTTAACTCAAAATGTACCAGAGCAATTTCCTCTGAAAAATCTCTTAGCATTAGGAGAAAGCTTGTTAAAAACTGTATCTTTCTACACATTACTCAACAAGATAAAGTTTAGGGAAGCTATTTAATATTTGAGTAAAAAGAAGATCATAGGTATGCGAAATAGTTTGACATAGATGGTTACTGTTAATATATAATTTAGGTCTTTTGTAATTATAAATAGACTTTTATTACTCCCTACTATCTTTTAGGGGTGTCAGTTATCCCGAAATTTTTGGTAGTTGAAATTCCATCTTTGAATGAAAACTTTCTTCGATACAATTCATTTCGGTTTTGTCTAATTGAACAGTTTTTTTCAATATGGCTGAAGAATCGAATGGCTTACTGAGATTCAGCTTTCGTGCTCTCTCTTATTAACAATAAGTTTCTGCTGAGAACTTCATTGTTGTAGCTGAGTACAAGAAAATTTCTAGTCCAGCGCTAAAATTTACATCGTTGACGAGAACTTATTATGCAATAACTATGCTGATCTTGAATGAACTCCGTGATAATCTTACTGTTACGTGCTGCTTACGAATTTTTGAATCCTAATGAGTATCTGAGTCCGCTAACTTAGTACTTTATATTGATCGATTTTGTGAATTAACTTCGTAAATAAGAATTGAATGAAGATTTTGAACAGTATCTTTCTTTCGTGATTTTTCCACTAAATAGGTCCATTCATCCTTAACTCAGAAGTAAATATCTCTCATTCTGAAGACTTTTATTCGTTCAATCGCTTTCTTTTAAAAATGTTGTTGTTTTGGTTGAGAAGCACATATATTATCACAATAGTCTTTCTTAACATGCAGAACATCTTTCATGTTAAAGACAACTTTGGATAAATCCTGTTGGATTGGTAGTAAATTTGCTTGGATAGGGGTACGAAGGTGATTTTCGATCTATAGAAAGTTTCTTTTTTTTCTGCTTTGGTTGTTGGGGATGACAACCAATTGTTTATATACAATAAAGTTCATCGAATTATTTTCTGAACTATAAGAGTTCATATAAGACTAAGGTCTAGAAACATTTCATAAAAGGGATCTGGATCAAAGTATTTTGAAACTGATGGACTGTAATTGTCAGTATGCAACTCTATTTTTCACAAACTTGCATGTTTGAAACATTGCAGCATCCTTTCTTGATAAAAAAAAGAAATCCTCCTTTTCTTCCTATGGCCGTTAACATACCAGATAAATCTTACCTTACTGATAATTGTTGAATAAGATAAATAGACAATATCTTCAGTAGCTGAAACTGTTATTGTGGATTCAAACGATGATTCTCGATAATGTACGTAAAAATATAAGTGTAACAAGATATTGTGTAACAGAATGTTATGATACTATAAGAAAACAAGTCATAATAGTTTTTTTTACGTTGTGATGAAACAAATTTTCGTCGTATAGTACATGTCGATTTATTGGAAGAGGGTCAATGAAATGCATATCAAATAAAATTTTAGACGTTCTGAATCAATCTTTCGAAAAAAAATATACATTTCTACCTATGAAATCATACACTAAGAAAATATAAATCGAGAAATTCTTGTATGATTACTTGATTATTCTAGAGAATGTTATATACGTGTGATACAGAAGAAATATGATGATAAATTCAATATTTTCATTTTGAGCGTTTTTTTAATGTATTGAATGAAAAAAGAAGATACACATGATTCTTAGAAGATAACAAATAAAGTATCTTGTGTACGTTTGAAATGCTTCTTTGTCTTCTAACTTTAAAGTTTTAAGACTATCAAAGTCTTTTTTGTTGCATTTTCATCCATGCAATTTTCTTTTTGAGTTCTATCTGAAAATATGTCTCTTCGTTTTGTTTTTTTGAACAAACAGTTCCGATAAATCTCAGAAAGACTTAAAATTTATAGAAATACATTTGACAGTTCATTTAAAATCATATCATCTCATAGTAAATAAAATGAAGCATTTTATGCAAGTAACAATAAATGATTTAAATTTTTCTTTATCAAGTTATCAGTTTTGTTTTACTTTTCGATTCTTAACTAAAACCGTTGGTAGTTTTTGTTAAAGTTCTATTTATTGTTTGGTATGAACATACTTGTATTATCACTATCATATGTAGTATAATTACAATATTAAGTTCTTCGCATTTAAAATATTTTTATGTTTTATCCTTGTATTATGATGCGAGACACGATACAGAATCGCTTGTAAACTCTTTTTTTTTCTTAATGCATAAAACAAAACGATAATTTGTTCAAACATTGTTTAAAACTTTTCATATTTCTGTATGATCAATATTTTTCGAAACTTCAATATGAGATTCTTTTCTTTCTCAATTCTTTCGAGAAACGACAATAAAATGTTTATCTGATTTCAGTTGTTAATTTAACTGATTGAAATATATTATATAAACATTATTTAACATATCATAAACGTAATGGTCAAATACATGCAAATATTGAAGATTACGATTAAATTTCTTAATTGAATATATTGTTTTCTTAGCATTCATTACTATAGAATGTTCCTATGATTCAATAATATCTATTAAAAGTCGATCACATGTGTCTAAACAGAATACAAAATAGATTATGATGTTAAGATTCTACTCGTAATAAACTGAACCCAGCTTTAGTAAAGTCCATTAATACTAAAACAAAAAAAATTCTGAATGATCTATCTAAATCATTTCCCTATAAATGAATGAATAGTTCATTTTTAGGTGAAATATAAAGTTTTATTTTTCTCTTTGTTCACTAGACTTCTAAATCTCAACAATATAAGACATCATTCAGAAATTTTAAAATGATTTGTTTTATATTATTTTTCGAGAAGTACCTTTTCTTGCGTTTATTTAATACCACTTTAGTTTTAAAATATATTCTACAAAATGAAACTGATTGATTTATGAAATCTCAGCAAAACAGAAAGCAACATTTCTCTACACATGAGAGCAGTCGAACAAGTTCAAATCAGTAGATATCGTTTTTAGCAATTCATTTCAAACAAATCTTTATATCTGTATATTCAAGATATATGAAGATAAATATTTATTAATTGTAATAGAAAATGTTCTTGTTTCAAAATTTCTTTTGATCGTGCATTAAAATGAAGACTTTTCGTTTGATTACAGAAAATGATTTATTGAACGTATTAACCTTGCTATCAGTGTACATGTTGATGTATAGAATTTAGAAAGTTGTCAAAATCTAAAAGTTTGACTTTTATCTTTTTTATAAAATGTATTTGTCATTCTAACAATACTTGAGATATTGATATGTTTATAACATTTTCTTGTAAAATATACACAACAAACTATAAATGATCTGTATTACTGATTTATTCAGTTGCATTGATAAATTCAGAAAAATAGTGATGAATATAAAACTCGAATACTAAGATAAATCTAAGATGAAATGTAGTGGTCTGAATGATGAATGCACCAAGTAAAATCAGAGTGAATGTGGGATGTGAATACATCAAAGACATGATGAGACATGAGATATAAACCACTTTCAAATACCATTACTTAAGAAAAGTTCTGAAAAATTTAGCGTTTATTTTAACAGATAAGAGATGAAAAGACTCTATAATTACTTTGTTGACGTAGATTCTCGATTAATAAGCGAGTAGAGAATATATTAGCTCAACAGAATAGTGAAAGAGGATAAAAAAAACTGTTAGTAAACATATTGTTGTTTTCGTTTGTCATGAGTTTTTTCATCAAAGTGGTTTTAATTTTCAAGCACAGTGTAACTCAACATGCATGTTTGACCTTATATAAAACCAAATGAAAAATAATGTTACAATTTTCGGATCCATATTCGATACTTTTTTAAAATTACTCTCATGTATTTCGAGAGAGTCAAATGCGATAATGTTTTTATGGTTTTTCTAATGAGAAAATTAATAACACTATCTTGAGCAGAAGGTGTGGATGTGAGGTGAAACCTGGAGCTATTCGAGTTCGGCTCTGATAATTTCGTTTTGGTCGAGTCCGAGTCGAATTTAGGTCTGCAAAAAACTTTGATACATACAATGTATTGTGAATTTTTTCAAAATCTTGTTCGTTCTATGAAGAGAAAGAAATTTAAGATATTTAGAAAATCGATGAAAAACAACGAAACACTTTTTGAACATACTATTGAAAGTGATTTATCATTTTGCTTGGATCCAGGTTGGATTTCGATCGAAAAAAAGCAGAGATCGCGCGAAGGTCATAAGATCAGGAGAAGGATAAAGGGGATATTTGCAACAAAATTTCGCAAGAACAAAGCGTGCAGAAAAATTACTCTTTTCACTGGACAAAATTAAAAATCTTTAATTATTAGGAGTGCATACTGTCCCACATCCATCGCTTCCGCAGCTCCTACTTTAAAGTAATCAACAGAATAATAGCGTAAGTCATAGGTCAATCATTCCAATGGATAATAAACAAATAAATAATATTCAACATACAATTTCAGAAAGCTCTGTTTCTAGTTACTCAACAAGTGATCGAAGTCTAACACATAATTTTATCACATGCCAGAAAGATACAGTTGTTCGTCCTGACAAGTCACTCACAGTGCTGTAGATAACATAATAACTTGATTCATCTACAAAAGAATATATTGAGCTAGATGTTGTTTTGTAGAAGATTTACTATTTGATTATTAAAAACAACATACATAGAGATATCTTCTAGAGAAATGCCAGCAACCATATTCATTACTATCATACTATCGTACTTATCTATAACGCCGAACTATTTAGAGAGGAATAAAAATGGTTATTTTCTGACGTTTTATCAGTGATGAAACTATTTCTATTTCTAGTTAATCATTTTATGAAAAAGATCGAAATAACATTATTTTTAGATATCTTCAGAAGGAAGTCTGAAGTTTTGATATTAATAACTGTGCTCTATTCTTTCATGTACAGTTTATCATGTTCTGATTTGTATTAAATCAAAAGTTGAGTTACATGTTACTAATAGATCATTTTTATTTCAAATGAATCGAATTTTTTTTCTCTGCTTCCTTATCAATCAGTGTTCTTAGTTTGAAAATAAAGATAACTCTCAAACGAATCGAATAAACGTCACATGTAGAGAAAAAATTGACGTGTGTTCATAGAGGGTGTGGGTGTGGGGGTGGGGGTGGGTATGGGTGTCTTACCTTCATATACACCCACACCCACCCACACACCCACACCCACCCCCACCCTTTTATCTACTACTAAGTAAGAAGATTATGTATGAGAAGTTCCGTAGATAATTTCCGCCATTATCTAAGAGAATAACGTGAGATCAAAACAAACTTTATGAGTAATACAACATTCATGCAAATAGAGCAACCTTCAGAAATAATTAGTTTAAATGTCCAGATTGGCGTCTGAAAACTAAAATGTCTAACTAAACGTTTTTGGGTAACGAATTTTTGAATTTCTTTCAAAAACCCAGTGCGGGTATAGGTGTGGGTGTGAGTGTGCGTTCTAAATGTGGATGTATCTCATAACCTACACACCCACACACCCTTTTTCATTGTCTAATCGGCGTCATCGTTAATATCTTTCAGAACTTTGATGGTGATGCCTGTTGTAAAGTCAGCATATTTCTTACATAATTCAAATATTATGGTCATGTGATCAGTTGGCTTCTTTTGATAATACAACTAAAAAAACTTTCATTTTTTTGTCCAAAAATTCCAAGGATTATAGATCACCACGTATGAAAAAAAAATCATTTTATTAATAGAATAAATGTTTAGGATGATACAATTAGGAACGTTTGTTTTATAAGAATAGCAATTCTTTGAATGTATCAATTATTGATCAATATTGTCGATTGATTAATTTAATTATTAGACTATCAATGAGGTCTGTTAGCTAGAACATCAGCGTAAGAACGTTTGTTAGAGTTTTCAGAGCAATTTCTCTATAAGAAGAAACCTTTAAAATGAAAAAATATGGAAAGAAAAGCAACTCTAACCTGATGAATATCAAGATTTTGTGTATTGGTAAACTCTGCGTCACAATACAGGCATCGAGCTCGTACAATGGAATTTTGATTGGCACGTCTTAAAACAAAATTTTGATGCTTATTAAGTTAAAAAGAACAGACTGACCGTTTTTGCTCTTCAAGACGCTGTTGCTGTTGACTGCAAGCTATCTGTTAAACGAGAATAAGAAGAAAATGTACTGTTAAACTTACTTGATGATTTTTTAACTCGTTTGATTCAATTGGTTTATTACAGAATTGACATGGAATATAAATAATATTATCATTCTTATTAGGTTGATTGAGTGATGATGAATCTATAGATTGAATGAAAATATAAAAATAAGTAACTCGGTGAATAAAATGAAAATGATCACAATTTTGCTTAGAATTTTCAGTGTCTCGTTTTTGCTGTCTCTTTTTGATATTCTCTGGATTGTAAAGACATTTTTCCTGCAAAGCAATATGACAATAATTGAATTTCTTAATGAGGAACATTTTTTTTTAATAAATTGGTTACTTTATGTATTTTATAGTCGTCTTGGGAACAATATTCAGTACAAAATTCACATTGGATATTTACTGGCATCCCTTGAGAAAAGAGTATTAAACATGTATGAAATGAACAAATGATTCTATCCTACTGGTTTGCTGTAACTTTTCAGAATTTTGATTGTCAGCTATCGTTGTTACATTTTGCTTCTCATTTATAGTATTTCCTGAGTTTGATCTTGAGTTATCAGAGGTGGTGAAATCATTATCAGAAGCACAATTATTTTCATAATGATAAGCAAAGATGGCTCGTCGAATGCGTTTCTTACAATTCGGACATGGATCTGTCTTATTGCCACATATTATCAAATGTTCTCCCAAAGCTGTTGATGAAGGGAAACGTTCAAGACAGAATGAACATGAAAATTGATTTGGACAGTTAGTTGTCTTCAGAGAAAAAATATTCAATAATAGTAAAGTAAGAACAACGTACCTAACATACATGATGATTTCGGAGAGTATCTTGATTTCTAAACGTTTTTTCACAAGTACAAGTCAATGATGAAGATGATGCTTCATTCATCTTTTATCTATAAGAAAAAAAAATTTGTTATATATGAAATTGCAAAAAAGAAAAATACAAGAAAAAATGTTATTAAATGTTTTAAATAATAGAATAATTAATAAATTAAATATGAGTAAAATTGTGAATCTATTATCGATAAATCTATTTATTATAGTACGCAGTTGAAACGTAATTATAACTGTGCGTTTTTATGTTGTTGAAAGTAATGTATTTAATCATAAATGTTTTATTCTCTTTCGTAGACATGAATAACAATATCATCGGTTACTCATAAAAAAAACGTGTCTTTTCTGCATTCTTTTTACAAAGCGACACATTATATTTATTTGCCTTCAAAACTATGTTAACGATACAGAAAAACAAACGAGTCTGTTTGCCTAACGAATAAAAGAGGGTTGATTTTTTTTTCATAAAACGTGTTCTGTTGGATAAATGTTGATGTGAAATGAAGACAATTTCTCAAGTATTTAGTTGCAGATTAATGAAATAACTACTGTACGTTATTGAAGACTTATGTACAAGGGCGGTAGAACTACCAAGGCTCTGAGGTTTGAGCCTCACCTAATGTTGGACTTGACATTCCATGAAAACACAATTTTTCAAACCCTCTTACGCAATTGTACAGGATGTTTTGAGCAAAGAAACATCTTGTCAATAATCGAGAGTGGTCATATAGCTTTAGCTGAAAGATAGGATTTTGGTATCGTATATACAGAGCCTAGATGTCTTGTTTGAAAAAAGTCGGCTTCAAACGACTGATTTCAACGAAAAAAATCTATAGTAATATCAACATTTTTTTGCTTCGCGAAAATTTAACAGCTGAATAAGTGCAATCAACACAAGAGATGTCTAGACGTTGTGTGGAGAACTTCATTTTGAAATAATCAGTACAAGCGTGACCGTCTTTGACGGAAGAAGTATTGAACCCTCACAGAATAGAAGCCCACTGAGCTTTTATTTTGTTTTGAAAGTTATAAATCTGGACATGGGTTTCTATTGCGATCAACTTTTCTCATGTTGCAGCTAGCATTTTACCAGCTTAGAAGCACAGAAGTGCTTAAAAATTTAAAATCGGACAAAGTAGTGCGTTGTCTACGCTAGGTTTCACATTAACATGTTCCTCTACCCTCAGCATTTCGTGGAACTTGCTATAGTACGAGTGTGGGTATAGGTGTGAGTCTTGCTCTGCTATCCATCCATATCCACACCCACACCCACCCTCAAATATGACACACAATCGATATTAATGAATATTTCACTTATTCAGCCGACATGCTTGCAAAAACGATAATAAAATGAAGAATAGCTTCATTCAGAAAATTAACTTTTTCTTCATAGCTATTTATATAAGCCATGATTCTTATTAAAGTTTGTCCTTTATTGTCTTGTATTAGACGGGCAATGAATCTTCTAGTATAGTGTGAAATAGGATGTGGTTTTTTGACTTATAAATATAGTTCTAACACAAGTAAATAGTATAATCATCTGTGTACATAGTCTAGAGTGTTGAAACGAATCTATGAATAAATAAATTTGAATATCATTTGTGCAAATATCAGTAAATGATAAAAATTTTCTTAATACAATGAATACATCTTTTCATTCTATATGATCACAGTTTTCTTGAAATATCTTGTTGATATGAAACCAAAAAATGCTATTCTACATCGGTTTCTTGAATAAAAAAATACTCAACATGGCATTATTTTGTGTAGAAATAGACGAAAAAAATGAATTCAATCACTGTCACATTGGTTCTAAAACACTATTATAATTTTTTTCTTCGAAAATTGAGATTATAACATTTCAAGTTCGCAATCAATGAATAGTTCCTTATCCGCACTATATAGTATAAATCATTAAGAATAAATCTTCGAAGACATATAATTTGAAGTATTTGCTGTAGGTTTTTCAAACAGATAAATTATCAAATTATTATAACGATTGAAGAACACTTTGATAATAGAAAAGTAATGATATAAAAGAAAACTATTATATTTGTATCATGCGAGTAAGTTTGTCAACTGATTCTTCCACTAACTTCGATAACAACAAGAGCTTTATTTTTTAAGGCATAATATAAGTACACAAGATGAAACTGTAGTATTATTGACCTAGATAGATAATAAAATTTCCGTATTTTGAACAATACAATTAATCATCGTGATCAGTATCTAAATATGTCGACATAGATATACTGTTCAGTCAAATAATTGATCATGTCTAATCAGCTTGAAAACATTCGAGAATATTTAGCATTTAGAAAAAAAATACTCTTTTCATTTTTTCTAGATCAAAATATTGAATTTCATGTTGAATCTGATCGTTCATCCTCATTAACTTCATCAATATTATTTACAATAATATCATAACCTAATCGAAGGTTGTCGAATAAACAAAATAGTGTCATTCAAAACTGGAAATAGATCACAGCCATTTTTTCACTAGATGTCTGTTTGATTCAGTGCCGTGTCGAAGTCCATAGTTGGAAGAAACATGATGACGATTAAAGTGATAAGATCAACAAAACTAGGACTGATACAACCGTTTATATGTTTTGAAGTTTTATTTTCAATATTAAATAGTATTTCATTTATATCGGTTTCACACATAAAGCATATTTTACTTGAAGCAACAATATCAAAACAAAAATATGACTGACAAAATATTTTCTCAATAATTCATCGATTCATGAAGAATGATTTTGCATTGTAACAGTGATACAAAAAGCGTCAAGCAAAAGTTAAATATTAGAGCAGCAGAGTGAAAGCGTGATTGTTAAAACATCGATGAAACCATTTCCACTTTTTCTTGTTTATTATATACTGATGAGACAAACAACGAAATCACTTAAATTTCAATGACCAATGAGCAAATGCTAGAAAACTAGTGAGTAAATAATTAAAAGCTTTTGAAAATATTTAATAAAGAATTACCAATACAACAATTAATATAATAACGGTTGTTGAATATATACTATTTGATCTTGACGTATCTTGGAATAAGGTTGTATAATAATAGGTTGTTGTTGTTGTCACTGTCATGGTGGTGGTTGTTGTTGTCGTCGTAATTGTTTCTATTATTGTAGTTGTCATTATCGAAGTGGAAATTGTTGTTGAACATGAATCTGTAGTTATTTAAATAGAAAAAAAGTTACAGCAATCGTTGTAGGATTGAAATGAGAAAATCGATATAACTATTTCTTTTTTTTTTTAACTTTATGAATATTGTTTTATTCGATGTATCTTCGGATCGGTTTTTTCAATATCTATTGCTTAATTCTTGACAATTACAAGAATAGAGTAGTTCAAATATTCGCATAATATTCAATAATATACAATCGCTTATTACAAGCTACAAATTTCTACTCTATGTAGATCGATACTTGTTCTATATCATTTTTCACAAAATCAAGAAACTATAATTGTTAAAAATATTTTCTACTTACCAAAGCTGTCAAGTATTTCAAATTTTTGAACTCGACTACTGAATGTATCACTAATATAAATAGATCCATAGCTATCAAATGCCAACGCAAACGGCAAACTTATCTGATCAGCTCCATTTCCAAAAATACCACTACAGGCCACTATACATTCACCAGTATTCGAATTTGGTGCCCATCGAATGATTCGGCTATCTCCTGCATTTGCTATATACATGTAGTCATTTGAGTCGACGACGATATCACGTGGATAGTATAATTGAGAGGAATTACTACCGCCTACTCCAGTGCCTGCTACTGTCACACCAGACAAAGCTCCATTATCCCATCTTTGGATTCGATGATTTTGTGAATCTGCAACGTATAATATTCCAAATACATCGACAAATATTCCACCGGGTCCACTTAGTTGTGTGGCGTTATCTCCCCCGATGCTATTTCCAGCAACTATCACACCAGGCATACCACTTGATGAGTTCGATGGATAACGAACCACTGTGTTATTAAAACTATCACTCACATACAAGTTTTCATTACCATCGACAAATATATAGTAGGCTTGGTTGATTGTTGATGGGTGTGGGTGTGTGTGATGAAAGAATAAATACCCACACCCACACCCACACTCACACCCACTCCTACACCCTACCCCCACACCCACACCCACACCCCACACCCACACCCACCCACACCCACACCATCGTTGGAAAAGTTGCCTTTTGCTAACACAATATTGAGGTTAAAGAGAGAAAGGAATCAAGTTTATACGTCCAAAATATTTTCCTTTTTGAAAAAACGGGAGCTGCAAATTGAAAGCTGCATGCTGGGTTCTATCCAAGGGGGAAAAAGTGAATTGTCGGATCCCGAGATCATAAGGATTGTACGGATCGCGGATAGGGATGCACCAGTTCCAGTTCAGAGTTGGAGGACTGAGCCCAGTCCAACTAGGTCCTCATGGGCTACTATTTGGAGGTACTCTTGGGTCCTTATATGCTATTATTTAGAGGTAACCTTAGGTCCTCATATGCTATTGTACAACTGTACGCTGCGGTTCTTATGTCTTTTAAAATCCCCGACAGAATATAAGTTCACCGTATAATAGAAGCCCATATGAAACAGAAGCCCAGTCCCAAGGTTGTTGCTTTCCAAACACATTAGAAACTCATCTGTCCCAAATGAGCACAGAACAGATACTTTCAGAAATTGATAAGCGAACTCATTGCTTCTCAGTATTTAATTATAGATTACTTTTATGTGTCTCAATTGGTTTGCTTTGTATACATTATCTATCAACAGAAAAATCACAAAAATTAGTGCCTTTCGAGTGTTGGAAAATATGTACCAACTCGTATTAATATAGCATAGTTGTCTTAGAAGTATTGAAAAGGTTTTACGTATGGAACAACACCGTTCGCTTAGGTCTTTTCTTGTGAAGAGATTATGTACAGCTCACAAACCAAATGATGCAAATTTATAATAATTCTTACGGCAATATGCATAAATCTTTCATCGAAAAATAAAGTTTCTGAAAAAACTGAAGTATAATTGATACCAATTATGCACGGGTTCATCACACTTGAATAACAATATCAGTGTGGAATCCTACGATACAAACTATTATAATACTCAGGAGTCTGACCTATCTATCTTTTCAGAATGGGAGATCCTTGCTTTATAGTCAACGGATCATTGCATATTTCTCTCGTAGTATGTAAAATACATTCTTTTCAGTGTCGGAACTGTGCGTAGGTTTCTACCATCCTTTGTACTTGTGTACTAATTAACTCTTAATGGCAGCGTGAAAAACAGCCATTGTAAAAGGAGTGCCTGCGCAAACTCACACATAACTTTCACAATAGAATAAAACCCCATTGAGTTCTTATTGTGGAGCGACGCGTAGCGGAAGGGTTAACAGAACATCAAGACCAAAAAGCACTTCCAAATAATGGCACATGATGAGCCAAGGGTGTCTCTAAATAATAGGACCTGAGGAGCTAATGGTATCTCTAAATAGTAGCATACGAGTACTCTAGGGTATCTCTGAATAGTAGCCCATGAGACCCAAGACGTATCCCAAGTATAGAGACTTGAGGACTCGAGTACTCTCCGGAGAAAAGATAGATGAGGACCCAGTCTACTGGAACTGGTGCACCCCTACTTCTTAGTTTTACATATATTCTCTGGATTGTAATCGTATCATCCGTATCGTATGTATCGTCATCGTATCGTACGTATTGCCACCGTATCCCCGATGCACGGAATCCGTTTTTTCCCCCTTGTTCCTATCGCATAATCTGCATTATTTCGTAGAGAAATCTGATAATTACGAAAAAAAAATATGACCGATAAGATTTAACTTTCTGTTTTCCTTTTCTTATTTGGAGTTGGGTGTGGGATGTGGCTGTGGCTGTGTGCGGGCGGGTGTCGGTGTGGTTGTGCGTGTGGGGCGTGGGTGTGGATGTGGATGTCAAGAAAATCAACACCCAAACGCATCCAGCCACATCTTCACCCCACACCCACGTCCACACCCACATCCATACCACACAGCCACACCTACACCCCACACCCACACCGTTTCAGGCACACAAACACAACACATAACCACTTTTATTTTATAAACTACCACCAAATCATTTTCCCACCCTTAAACACGTTGATTGTCCTCACACAAACAAGGAACAAGATAAGCAGGATAAGGATAAGGAGGATAAAGATGAAGATGAACACCATGACCAGGACCATAATAATAACCATAAAGACATGTTGCTCCATCACGACACTTAAAACGGTCGTAAACAGAATCATCGATCCAACGTTGTTGATCATTGGCTCCCCAATTCTTCCAATCCTGGATCCATTTCCAGCTTTTTCGATCGCCCGTATAGTACCAATCACGGCATTTGCCACAATTGACACAAGGATGACCCTTACAACGCAGTTCCTCGTACGTCCCAGGTGTGGCGAATTCTTGGTCTTCTAAATGAAAGCTGTCAACATTCTAAGTAATTTCAACACAAATTTGATAGTTTCTTCTCTATCAAGCAAGATTGACAATGATGGCTGAATTATTTATGATGAAAAATCAATGTTTCTATTCTGTCCTACAACCTCATACATGCTAATCTTGAAATCTATCTTCAAATATTGAATATCTCAGATATGTCGAATTCATAAATATAAAAACTCCACTTTTGTTTGCTGATATATGATCTTGTGGTACTCATCATAAGCTACTATGATAGACATATCTATATGTAGTGCTATTATCGTTGATTCTTATTAACAGTTCAAATAGTTCTACCTCATTTTATACTTTAATCTCGTAGTGATGGGATTGAAAGTAATTATTTTGATATTCTATAATTGACACTAAAGATGTATTGATGAGTTTACAAAAAACATTAAAATGTGCATTTCATGCATGGAATTTTCATTTTTTTTTAATCTGATGATCTCTCACTAGTTAACTTTTCATTATTTTGATTGCTAAGATTAGACCTAGATAAACCTTCAAGCTTCATAAACATCTGCAAAAAAATGCGGTCTTTTACTTGAAACTTAACGTTAGACACATTCTTTTTCTGAAAACTTTGCACATGTGGCTGTGTTCTTCTCTCATACATACTCTGATCATTGCCACGAAAAATGTGTCCAATGTGCCTTCTTTGAATCGTGTTATATAATCACGGAAAAATAGATCCGTCTACATCAATGACATTTCATTGGAAAGAAAAGAGATTGAGTAATGTGTGATAGGATCCTAGCTACAAGTCTACAATACTAAAATGCCATTAAAATTCGATGCCAAATGTGAGCTCTTCACTAGGATGGTTTTCGTTTAGAATCCACCTTAGAGCTCATGCCCACAAGCTTATCTCTAATTTAAAAACTTTTTTCAGCTGACCTCAATCAAATGAATATCTGTTAGCTTCGATTCTTTGCATATTCATATCCCTACTACTGAATCTTACACTAAGAATTCTCTACAGAAATATGCTGGATAGAATGAAAGAAACGCTTACTTTGGTTTGTCGCACTAGCCATCAGTGTGTATTCAATTGAAAAAATGGCGATAGCTTACATTCATCTTCACCATTATATTTATGTTGATTCTGCCATGATAACATTGTTACAACAGCTCGGAAGAACAGAAAAGAAAGCATGCACACATGAGTGTGAGACGGCAAAAAAAACCTACTCAAGGCGATGCAGCTAGCCAAATACTATCAAATAACATTGTTCTCACTGCTTTCAATAGTTTTTCTTCTAAACAGAATAGAAGAAAAGCGATAAGAAGCCCAACCCTGAGCATGTTGCCGTAATTAGACATGCACCGAGCCCGAACTTCCCGGGTCCGGTCATTCCCGGGTTCGGTCATTCCCGGGTTCGGTCATTCCCGGGTTCGGCCATTCCCG